>PVKM010023952.1:0-20839 GCA_004027735.1 Carollia perspicillata
AAAAAAAGAAAATCCATTACCTACACAACTAAATACACTGTAACTTTCACACATTTGTAAGATTTTTCCACTTATTAAATGAACAAATCTGACAGCACCCTCAAAAAATAAATAATAAAAAATGCACAATTCCTATGATTGACTATAATTAAGATTGCTTTCAGGCAGGCCAACCTAGCATTCCTGAACCAACTGCTGGGAAAGAAATAAGAATTGCAACTTACCTAGCTGCTCTGCTGTTGCATTCAGATTCCTAGGTTTTTACAGCTGTCCCAGGAGATATTGACAGCAACTGTAATAGGACATGAATCTCAGATAAGTTCTTCTCAACCTTTTTACTGGGCTTAACACTATTACCTAGGATGCACCATATTAGGGCCTGGGGAACAAGGATGCTGACTCAGCAATTCAGAAAACAACACAGAAATCTGGATACATGAGCACCCCATCTCAATTAGATGGGGGATCAAAAAGGCTTTCTATAGAAATTGTGTATAATATTTAATTTTATCAGATCTCTTCTCTTTTTTTTTGTCAACGTTAGGATGCCAAGGGTCATCTTAGAAGGCTTCATTCTACTTGAGCATTTGGTTGTGTCAAACGGAAGGTGAGCTTTATTCTACTTCTGTTCTTTTTATCAACAGAGATACCAACAGCAAGTCTCAAAGGAAAGAGCATAAGAAAGAAAAGTTTCCTCCTATTCTTTTTGATACTTAACAGGTAATATCCTCTCACCAGAAAAAGTATGGGACCTAAGCAAGTGAATCAGAGGCGTGGACTGAGAATTCTACTGTAGCAAAATGAGAATTCCCATGAACTGGACAATATCTTGGCCCAGTTGCTTGGTGCAAGGGAAGAAATTCATGTACACAAAACGTGCTCTGAGAATACTTCTTAGCACATATGAAATCTGCAGGGTAGTGTCCAAGGTCGACACAACAGTCCTCTCCAGAACTTCCTCCATCTACGAGGATAAATGCTTCATGGCTGACAGTACTTCTGCAACCTTTCTATAGGACTGAAAACTTTCTATCACCTTCTGACAGCTCTGCAGCTGATCACAGGGCATCTTGATAAGAGAAAGGAAAAAGCATCCTGATCTCCTTGGATGAAAAAAGCTCTAGTATTTATAAGTCATTAAGCCTTTATCACAACCCTGCCTAAAAGGGGTAATAGAACTATTTTCCAGTCAACCATGCTTTTATAGCATCTCTTCAATTTTGGAGTCATAAGCAGTTTAAGTTATTTTTTTCCTTAATATCTCTTAGCTATTATAATGTTGTTATCATGCAAATTGGAAATTAGGTGGCAGGGTATGAAAATGCTACACAAATATACATGGAAATGTTGCCTCATAGCAGAAAGGAAAAACATTTTCCATAAGTGTGCTGACAGATGAAAACTTTACAGCAGACATCTCTCAGAAGTCACCCACTATCAAGTTTACTATATGAAGAAAATATTATATCATGTTCTCTCTAAGAAAATAATTGCAATGTTGAAAAGAAAAAAAAAAAACCCTAAAATCCAATGCTTGTAGGCAGCCCAATTCACAGGTCAGTGCATATTTTTTGGATCCTCTTTTCCATGTCCAGTAGGAAAACAACCTAAAATGTATTGACCTGAAATATTTCAGCATTATTGTCCAGTGGGACACTTTTCTTAGCCATAGATTACGGAAAGGCATTCAGTAATGCTGTATCTGAACCCTATTCAAGGCTTTGCAAAATGTCAGTGCATACAGACTTCAACCCAAGTTCGCAGAGCTGTGCTGAGGAGCCATTCTTCCATTCCGAAGTGTTTCAGCAATCTCCCCATCTAAATACTCTCAAATACCTTCTAATTTTTAAAATATCTAATAACTTTTGTTTGTCTAGATGTAATCATTACTAATTCTAGAAAATTTTCTGTGAAATTTCTGCAACTAAAAGCCAGACTTGGCTACTTTTAATATGTATTTCATGCTTTTTTGAAATGGAACTACTTCAATGCAATTCTATCTCTCTATCATTGTTGTTGAGGAAACCCAGTAGAAAAACTTCATAGTAAAGTCAGCATAAATCATTGTCCATACTCCATGTCTATATTACTGCACCTACAATTATTTTTTTTCTGATACTGCATATTAAGTGAGACTTTCATTTGTTCAGCCACTTATTAAGAAATAGGGATATAAAATATTGCTTCAGGGTTTTATGTCCCTTTTGGACTACCCCACCATCCTAGGGAATCACACATGATACCAAGAGAGCCAATCTCAACTTGCTGAGATCACACATTTTTCAATGCTATAGTTTCAACAGCTAAGTCAAAGCCACTACATGATTTATTAAATTAGCTGACCTTATCAGAAAGCATGAGAGGCAAGGGTTTATATAACTTCATAATTTTTAAATAAACATTTATAGCAACAAAATAGAGCTGTTTTCCAGTTAACTGTCAACTACCTCCTTATAAATTATCACTTAGATTTTTTCCTGTTTATTTTTCCCAGTGTTCTACTTGGTAGTTCCTCAAGAGGAGACTGACTAACCCTCTCTAAGTAGACCCTCTGTACCCAATTAAATTTTGGAGTGCTCCTCCTGGTACTGTCATGTCTTACCATGAAAGAGACTCAGTGACCTCTGTATCTATTGCACTCCAGACAGTGCTTCCTTAGTTTTTGCCAAGTGTGGGCATAACCTACTACATCTCAAGTTCAAACTATCCAGATGATAAGGAGTTTTTCTATAAACCCCAGACTGTGATATACTAATAATGTTTTTAAACTGTCTTTTGACTTTTCAAATTGCTTTTTGGTGCAGGTAGTATTAAAACTTATTTATAAACTATAACCCAAACTTCAACCTGACAATATATTCTGTAAATTTCACTTCATCAGTCTTTTCTCCCCACATAAAGTTGAATAAAACAGACTCCAGGTGTGCAGTTAATTTTGCCTTTGTGAGCAAACATGACTGGTCACCTTTACACGTGAAACAACCTTGTTCCTCTGAGTGGTATTGCTTTGTACTTCAAGACAAGAAATATTAAAATAAGTATATGGCTCAATCCAGTTTTTTAGGTTTTCTGAAGTGATGACACACTTTTTTAATTGAGGTACTTAATTGAGAACATCTGGGAACTATTCTCTCACTGAAAGGAATTCCCCCTTTGGGTAGTCGCCAAAGCAAAAGTGATCTAATAATATAGCTAGCTGTAGCTTCATGCTATGGATTTCATATTCCCATCTGTATTTTAATGCACTTATGATACAGCAGAGTCCAGAGAATGATCAGAGAGTGCTGCACATGTTTTGTAGGTGTGTGTACACATGTGAGTGTGAGAAGTGTGCTCTACTATAGATACATTCTTCTGCCTTGCCTCAGTGACATTAGATAAGAAATAAATGCTATTTCACGTTTATTTTAAAGTGGATGCTTTCGACTTGCAAGTATCACACCAAAGGAACTCTGGTATTGTTATCCATTGTTTTTTATACTTTTCCACTCTTTCTATCCATCAATATCATGTTAGTAACCTCATTTCCTCTATACCAGAGGTTATTTTGTTAACTTCAATGCACATTTTCCTATTTCCTGCTTTGAAATTCATTGATGCGATCATTCTGATACATCAAGTCTCTCCAGGTAGGTAGGTATTGTTAGCACACAGATCATAAAACTTACATGCTTCTTCACAAATCCGATATTTCTAATTTTCTCTTCCCTCCAGAATGCATTTGCGTCCTACACCACTCCAGAGTAGGACACTCAATTATCTGTCAGCATGTGTTCTTGGACTGACACTTCCGAAGTGGTAAAAGTAGAATTTGAAATAAGAAAAAATCTTAACAACTACATTTGGTTAAAAATCTGTCAAGCAGATCTAGAATATCTCTATGGACATAACATGATTTAGTTCCAAGAGAGTATGACAAAAATAAGAATAAAGTTAGACTAGGCTGTGTATCATGACCCTTTACACTAGGCAGAGTCAATTATAATGTGTTTAATTGAGTTAATAAAGAGGGTGTATGTTTTAACTCCCATCCTATATTGTACTTTACACTTACAAAAATGTATTCAACATGTATGACAACATTTAATTTTCACAGCACCCTGGAGATAAATAGTATATGCCCATTTCACAGATGATGAAACTGAAGTTCAAAGAGGTGTTAAGATGTTTGCCCAGGTTCCCACAGTTAGTACCAGGCAAGCTGGAAGCCTAGCTAAAGATGTTGTGACTTGGAATTCTGGCAACTACACACATCCAATGCCGAGGAGCCCTGGGTCTGAGGGGAAGTTAAATCAGTCACTGATTTTTACCCATCCTAAAATATTCATTGAGTTCTGCATTCTTTAATAACATTAAGTAATCATGTTTATAAGAAACACTATTATTTTAGGAGTATCCCAGTTTAAACCTTTCATAGACCACAGAAATTCAAAATAATCCACTAGCAACTTGACTATGAATGCACTGAAATTGTCCCCCAAATCTGAAAGAACCGGATGCCTACACTGGCAAAGGATCATTTTGCCCCAGCAGATATTAGTCAAAAGAGTCAATAAATGGGTCTATGATTCCATTCAGTGTCTGTGACAAATGATTCTGCAAAATCCATTCAGCATCAAACTTTAATTTTTTTCTTATAATAATCAGAAGGAATTCAAATGATCAATAAGGCAAATCTCAGACACATTTTAGAAATTTATTGCATTTTCATTTGCACGTTGTTAATAATGGTGTTAATTAAAACAGTTTCTTGCTTCAAAGAATGAGTCTGAAAATAAATAAACTCTCCTATCTAAAACAGAAATTACAATCCAGTGTGCTAAGTTCTATAACAGAACTAAGTAGAAAGATCTTTAGACATACAGAGAAGAATTATGTAATCTATACTAGACCTGAGAGGACTAGAAGAATTCACTATGTGGAGGACAGAAGAAGGGCATTTTAGGCAAGGAAATCACAGGCAGAATTACAATGAGATACAAAAGAACATATTGATGTTATTGAGTGGTTAAAACATGTTTCACTCAACATTTCCACACAAGCAAATTATACTGCTACTGTAGTTCAACTGTATGACATCAATAAACATTTTTTCTGAGAAAATCATGACTTCCCAATAACCCTGAAGCAATTTTTCTATGGGTCAACTCAGATGGTGAACCTTGAAGGCAACTCTAAAAAGTCATGGTGTTCTATTGAATTAAGCCATTTCACGTTTTAGCACCTTAAAGTGAATAATTTGTAATTTTGCAAAATAGCATAGAAAGGAGGACAATACAAGAAAAGAGTAAGCAGAAAGAAATGAACAGGCAGCAATCCCTAAGCAATCATGGACATCAGAAGAACTCAAAAAAGGAAAACTTTTACACAGGATGGGAAACATTTTAAAAAACAAGCTTGCTAAGCTACAAAATATTTGTTACACTGTGTTTCCTTCTGAGCTGTCCCTTCTCTCCTACCTCTCTTTTGCACTTTCCCATAGTAAACACTTTACCTTCGTGTTTTGTTTTTTGTTTTTTTTTTCCTGGAGAAGAATAAAGGAGACAAGTCTATGCTGGAGTGGAAGTTTTAGAGAAGACTATAGAAGCACAAGAAACAAGGGAGCTACAAGATGAGAAAAAGGATGCACCCGATATAGGAAAAAGGACAGATCCTGGAATCGGGAATTTAAGGAAGTCCGCTTACAAGCACGACTAATATTGGACGAGGTATTTCTTGTCCCAACTATAAGAAATAAAGGTGTTTTCTGCTTTGCAGAGCAGTTTTGAGGACTCTGTAACCCCTGCTTTATTTTTCTTCATAACACGTATCAGCATGTGACCTTGTCAATATTTATTTGAATAATTGTTTTCTATCTCTTTAAACTCGTATTGTTTCTGAAGTCAAAGACTTCCTTTGTTTTCTGCTCAATTCCCAGAGCCCAAAACAGTTCCTGGTCATAGCCGTAGTTCAGTGAAAAGTTGTTGCATGAATGAATTACTTAAATAAATTAAATAATAAGTCAAAACATCGTGTCTGCCAGTTTGTGTGACCTTTGGTGCCCTTAACTCTAGAATGGGTGTGGTAAGAATAATACCTTTGGTTATTGTCCTCAAAGTAAGATAAGTAAATGGAGTGAATAATGCCTGGTACACAATAAATTCTAGATCTGCAGCAGCCATTCTGGTACTTCAGAGAAAGGGGCTAGTCCAGTAAGAAGAATGCTAAACTTCCACAGAGTTGAATTTCTCCATAAAGAAAATAGCCTACTTTGAAAATGTCTAGATAAGGAGACAAGAAGCTGCTGCAGTATACAGTGTTCCACTGAAGCTAGTATGACTTCAGGACTATTGGAAATAAACTCAATTTATAGTTAGAACACAGTCACAGGAACTTACAGCTTAGGGATTCTGAGGCAGGTGCATCGGTTTTTATTCATAACGACATATGAGGAGTCTTGTTTTTCCAAAGTGAACCTTCCTGAGGGGATGCCACATAGCAAAATGAGTATGTTTAAGGCAAAGACATTTCCATAAAACAACATGATACAGAGATAGAATATTCTTTACTTCTTGTTTATAAGAATACAGTCTCACAGCATGCTGGATTGAAGAAACAAGACATGTAAAGACAAGAAGTTAGCTACTCTTGGTAATGCAGGGAGGGATTTTGCGGTATGTGTGGTATGGCCCCAGTAATCACCCTCTAAGGCATCTGTTTTTCCTAACTTCCTATACTTAGCTGTCTGTTCAAAAAATATTCAGAAAAGATAAAACAAAAACACGAATTTGTTCAGCCAGCGTTATGCAGGCAGTGTACATAAAAAGTACAAAACATTTTAGAAGTAAATAAGCATGTTGAATTTAGTCAAATGGTCAAATTTTCACACGACTGAAGATTCAGTTTTATTAATGTAGCAAAACTGTTTAATTTTGCCTTGTTCTCTTTCGTATACTCCCCATGCAAATGATAATGAAAAAAGGTTCAGCACTTACACAGAAATGTATAATTTAATCAACTTGATGGCAGCTCAGTATCCTGTAAATACCTTGAATGTTATGGCAAGAGTCCAAAATTACTGCTCTACTCCGATACAAAGGAGATGCGAGCAGTGACTTCAGTGTTGTGTGCGCGTATACATTTATCTCCTATTTTAATGTTGTAGTTTGAATATTCCAGGAAGCAGATCTGAGAAAAAGCTCAGTGTGCAGGATGTTCATTAGGAAGCACGCTTGGTATCAACATTTGTGGAATGGAGGGAAGGAAGCAGAATTGTACAGATGAAGCAGTCAACCTATGACAGGGATTCAAAGACAACCTTAAATACATGCACAGGAAATCCACAGCTTTAATGGACATTGAAGTTGTCCAAAGAAGGCCAAAATGACTGGCACTTTATGATCATAGGTTGATCAGATGTGCCCTGTCCTGGGAAGAGCATGACCTTGGAAAAAGTAGCTGTCTGTAGCTAAGATAGTCCTATGGAGACTGAGAGTTGAACTTTGTCAACAGTACTCAGAGAAACTGGAACAAAAATATTTTCTTACAACAAAGGGGGATTTGGATGGTGTTCGCCACATCTAATATTTTCAAATCCTTAAAAAGACACCTGAACTATATAGCTTGCTGTATATTGTAAAGAGTTGTTCTGCAAAACAAAACAAAAAAAAATAGGTTCTGGATAAATCATACTTCCTCAAACACATGCAAGCATTAAGTCAAAATGGATTATTGACTTAAATATAAGAGGTAAGACTGATACAGTTCTAGAGTAAAATGTTAGATTAGACAATGATCTATAAAACAGGATACAAAACATACAGACTATAAAATAGAAATTCCTAAAACAGAATTTATCATGATTTAAAGCTTTGTTTTTTGAATGCCACAGTTAAGAAGACAAAATAAGCAATCCACAGACATGTAGAAAAGTTTTGAAAACTATATATTTAACATAGGGCTTCTAACTAAACTATACAAAAGACTCTTACTACTCAACAATAAGATGAACAGTGTGGCGAGGGCCAGGGAAGGGGATGTGGGGGCTGCGAGAGGCCGGGTAAGGGAGGGGAAATGAGGAATCTGCAACAATGTTAATGGCAAAAATAGAGAAAAAAAGTTAAAAAAGAAAAAAGCTTAAGTAAGTATTTAAATATTAACATTTAAAAATAAATAAAAATAGGTCAAATATTGGTACAGACACTTTAAAAACATATATTAATGACTAATAAGCAAATGTAAAGATATTCAACACTAATAGGTTTCATTAATTTTAAAATTAATTAGACTCAATGAATGGATTAAATAACAGACTATTCCAGCTAAAAAAAAGAAATCACTGAATGAAAATGGGCATTAAAGAAATTAACGAGAATGTAGCACATAGACATGAAGAGCCAAAATGTGAAATCAAAGGTTAAGTGCAGTGAAGTATAGAATGCAAAGGTCCGAAGACACCAAATCAGTCCGAGAAAGACAGAATAGAGAGGGTGACGAGAGGTAAGAGCAGAAGAAACCATGGTTGAGAATTTTTCAAAACCATCAAAACGTTTGAATATCTATCTATCTATCTATCTATCTATCTATCTATCTATCTATCTACCTACCTATCTATCTAAATCATATTATATACTATGCAGAACAAAAATCCATGTCTAACCACATTTTAGCAAAACTGCAGAAAGCCATTGGCTAAGAACATTAAATCACCCCAAATGAAAAGAGATATTAATTATGAAGGAATGACAATCAGACTGGCAGAAGTGTTGACAGAAAATAACCATTGTCTTAGAATTGTGTCCCTATAAAACTGTCTTTCAAGAGGAAATAAGTCCATCGGTTAGTTCCAATTGAGAAACTGTTTTTGTTTGTTTGTTCATTTTGTTTGTTTGTTTGTTTAAGGGACATGATTTGGGAGTATGCAGTGCCCCTTTTACTTGATAATTGAGAACATAGATTCCATTGTGATATACTACACTTAGTCCTTTAATACTTGTTCATTATGCTACTCTGCTACTTAAATTCACACAATTATTTTACACACATTCACACACAAGATCCCGTACCAGAATGTATACTAAAAATTATGCCTTTGGGAGAATATACAGGCACAATTTGCATTCCCATGCCCAGCTCTCCTAAAACCCCCATGGAGTGAGCCCCTCTTATACCTAGGGGCAAAAATAGCCCCTCACCACCTTTGCTCCAATTAGACCTACACTAAGAAAACTATTGGCATGTCCTTATGTTTTACTCCTTTGTAGGGAAGTGGTAAAGTTCTTTTGTAATCGAAGGACTTATCTTAATCATCTTCCTTACCCTTTCTCTCTACAGCAACCAGAATTTAGTAGACAAATATTCAGATAATAGGCCCTCAATAATTTTTAAATTTTAAGGAAAGACAGAATATTGTTTTAATAATTTCTGGTTTGGGTTTATACAAAGGATGCCTATAATAGGCTCATTAGCTTGAATAGCACTATTGTGATAAATTGAGATACATAGCTTATAATTATTTAACACATTATTTTCCCACGGCAAAAGATTTCATAATTAGACCTCAAAAATAACATTTAAATTAAAAGAGAAAGAGTGGAACCATTTGGGTCTGAAGTAAATGAGCATACTCAGACACCCACAACCTCAAATCTATGTCAATGCACGCTCTTCAATGCTTTGTTACACCACAAGGGAGCCCACTGATGGACGTTTTCCCAGAAGAAATCAGAGAAGCTAATTTAACTCTTTAGCAATATTCTTCTGTTTTCTCATTTAGGTACATCATTACATAAGTTCCGGGGAAACAATAAGCTGTGCCAAATTGGAAAACAAAATGCAAGTTCCCCTGTGAGCATTAAATGCAGTGAACGCTTCATTGTAAGCCACAAAGCAATTATCAGTTTTTCAGATGCCTTTTGAAATGGCCTTTTTAGATGTTTTTTAGCGTGGCTGCCAGAGATAGATGATGATAGATATAGACAGACAGACAGATAATAGGTAGATAGACAGATGTAGATAGATAGACAGATGACAGGTAGGTGATATATAGGTGACGGATAGATACTCAAATGTGCCCAGTGAATACTGAACTACTCAAGATTTGATATACAAATGGGAGTGACAAAGTTCTTGCTACACACGATTCAGCACATTTATTCCATGGAATTGAATGTTGACGCTTTAAGAGGGTAAACATAGTCATGGCATAAAAACATATTAATGTTATATTTTATAGACCACCCACAAAGTCCACTTTGAAGACCCTGTGTAATCTGCACTTTTGTGAATTGCTACCCATAAGTGCCCCTTAAGTCCTGTACTTAAACCTCACCCTAACACATGTTAGCCAATGTCCACAAATGTGTCTTGGGACAAAACTATAAAACCCAAACCCCAATTTTTTCCCAGTGGAATGTTCCAACCTATCACATGTCTTCGTTAAATTAAAATTCCATTGACTCATTTGTTTTTTTACAGCTGAAACATTTACTCTTTGTTTATTTACTACATTAAGTTATAAAGATATAAAAATAAAAAGTACTTGCCCTCATCTGTTCAAAATATACCAGGAAAGTCAGAGAAAGTAACAAAATCAGACTAAAATTTCACTAGAATAAATTTGAAATTAGTGTTAGTCTTTTGTTGGCTGGTTGGTTTTTCAGTTTTCTAACCACAGGGACATGTATTTTTGTCCTTAACTTTTATAGTCACAGATAGAACCACAAGCAAATTTAATGTAATATTTATTATGCTGTATTCAAACAAAGATTTTTCTCAAAATTCTTGTGCTAATTTGGCAAAGTAATTTTAACATTTAGGTGGTTTGAATGTCATTTATAAATCAACTCAAAACATTTTCTGATCTCGAAAGGCCTTTTGTATTCTCAGTACCTTTTGCAATGGGAACACTGAACCAAAGAAGCCTCTTTTAACCTTAGTACTGTCAGTGTCTCCTTAAGGTTGCACTACCCCAACTGACCACAAATGAACGCATTTTATATTAGCACTGTGCTCCATTTCATACAGGGTACAACTGACCCACTTCTGACATCACATCAACAAGATGCCATTAACCTTCTTTTTTTATTTTTAAATTTTTTATTTATTTATTTTCAGAGAGAGAAGGGAGGGAGAGAAATATCGATGTGTGGGCAATAACAACGGTCGATCTGTTGCCTCTCACACAACCCTAGCTGGGGACCTGTCCCGCAGCCCAGGCATGTGTCCTGACTAGAAGTCGAACTGGCAACATTTGGTTTGCAGGCCGGCACTCAGTCCACTGAGCCACACCAGCCAGTGCTCACTAACCTTCTTTAAGCAGTCAGCACTACTCTGCAGTAGCTTCTTTACCAGCAGAGAAAAATAGGTAGAGATTCTGCAATTAAAAAAATCATCAGAGGAATCTGGAAATAAAATTGCTTTAAAGAAGAGGGCATGACATGACAAGGATGTAAAATAGATTACACAAAAGAGATAAAACTTACAAGAAGAGAAATTTGAAATATAGAACTAATATTATCATATAGGCTTAGTCAACTATGAATCCTTCATAAGAACCCTTTAACTATGTGCTATTTCAACAACTCATTTTTTGTGTTTTGTGAGGAAGGATAGGTTGGACAATTTTTTTAAGATTACTAGCTTTGTCAGTTACCCTTACAGAGTCACTCAAGGGATTACCTTTGACTCCAATTATTCTTCAGTATTAATGAGAAGCACTAAGGTATTTAAAAATGACACAATATTTGTCCATTCATAATTAACACCACCCCCAAATGACAGATGGAGTTTTTAGGTGAACAGGTTACTCTTTTCATCTAGTTGGTGATTATAAACATATTGTCATCAATAAGAAAAACATTCCTGTTTATTTTAATCCGTGTACCTACAGTTTTCTTCTTCTTCATGATTTATAGCGAAAAACTGAACTGAATATGGTAGAATCTAATATATTTTACTGATTCTGCCCTATCTCACCATACTGACAGATATTTACCCAATTTACTTGATTTCTATAGATCAACACAAACACTCGTTTTCTTTCCACTTTCTGTCATCCTGATTTAATTTCATAGGCTGTGCAACAACATGAAGGTGGGGGATACCCCTTCTGTTCCTGCCAGCTACTGCTGAGAAACCAGGGAAAATCAATTGCATCTGTTTGTATAAAAGAGCAGTGAATGGTAATTGAGAAAAAATAATCTCATTCTTCTGCTTATTTGCGTGTTGCTGAGTGACAGAAATTAGGAAATAATACCCTGCCTTCATTTACAAAGGACATTATCTCCCTCCTCACGTGGCTGCAGCGTGAGGGTAGATCGAGGATTGACGTACCATTGGAACGGAATAGGCGTATAGCAGTCGCGATACTTGATATTTAGATGTCACTTGCAGTTTAAGATTCACCTCCATTTATAGCACTTACTTTCAGCTTTGACAACCCTGTAGCACTCTAAGGATACTAGTAACATCAGGTGTTCTCATTATTACCAAAATCTACCTTACCGATGGCAATTTTGAACGAATCTCAAAATGCATTCAGAGTTACTGAGTCTCTTCAAACAAAATAAGTCTGAGTGAAGAGCAAAAAGGGACACTGAGGGAAGATTTAATCGTATAATTGAGGTGGATATATTTTATATCTGCTGAGTGTACAGGAAATACTTACTTGAAGTCAAATTCAAACTTAACAAATAGTTGCTTAATGCCTACTAACTACACTGCACCACACAATGCAGTCTGGGATATTCTTACCAAGAAGGAGCTTATGATTTCCTCAGTGATACAAGATGCACTGAATAGAAATTAAAGAAAATATGAGAATAAATGAAATCTTAATGGGAAAGTACAAACATTAAGAATGAAACAAATATGTCCTGAAGTACGTCACACTTATGCTTGACCTAAAAGGTGATAAGATTGAGGGGAGACAGCATAGTACAGTGTTCACAGTCTACTGTTGGGTGAATTAGATACAGGCTCTGCTCTCAGGGCCACAACAGCCTGAGGACCTCACGGCCACTTTCAACACGCCAACAGGAAATGGTTGGGATGTGGTAAAAGACAGTTTAGGCCAGACTAAGGCATTTGTAGCAGCTGGAGTTCTCTGAATAAGGAGCTATGTGATGAGAGTAAAAATTTGGAATAATTAACTTGGCAGCAACCTCCACATAGAGGTTTCTCATTTATCTATTTGCAGTGAAAAGAACCTGCTAAATATCTTCTCATCTTCTTTGTATATTAAATAATTTTGTGTATTAGAGAAAATCCCCACACACTATGATGAGGATGCTGAACTGTCTCTCTGTTTGGTAAAGTCTTATTTTGCTGATCTTACTGATAATTAGATTGATTTCTAGTAGTTTTTATTCAAAGAGTATTTCATTATTCATTCTCATTTAGTGGTAAAGAAGAAGTTAAGAATATATTTTTGAAAATATACATACATAGCTTGAATTATACCATCTCATAATTTTTTTAATAGTAGATTTTATACCTTGGCCTGACCTCACAATTTAAATGTTTTCTGCAAATGTGCTTGAGTCTGTAGCATCATCAAGTTAGAAATCTAGTCCACGACTCAGTGGAGGAACCCACTGGTCAAAGATTGACAGAGAAAATCAGAGTGATCAGTGCCAGTAAACGCATGAGCACAGGAATAGTTTGGAATATTTATCACAGGACAGACAAAATTACAGTAAGCTATTTGATTTAACCATCCATATTGCCTTCCTTAAGGTAAAGTGATAAAAGTCAGTGTTTTATTTACATCAATGTGATATAATGTTATTTGGTGAGCTATCTATAAAGCCATAAATAGCTTCTTTATTAGTTTGCTGGCATTGTGGAACAATTACATGAAATTTTTGCAACTTAAAAGTAATTTCTTCGCATTATTTCTTCAGTTTGTCATTTTGTTCACTGAGATCTTAATGAAACATTGAAATGGGTGAAGACAATTTGGGTTCATATTAATTTCCTTCAAGGTTTGCTTTAAGAATGTATTTCTAAAATATTTCCAGACTTCTGACGTCATAGACCTTGCTTGCATTTCAACTTCACTTGAATTCCTCACAGAAGCACACCAGTCACATGCTGCACTCCCACGGCAGATAGAGAGCATCTCCTCCTAGACTGGGGATTGGTCGTGTCCCAGCATCCACTCATTTGCTCATAATGAATAGTCTCTGTGAAATCCAGAAGGGCAAGACTAAGAACACATTTCTTTATAGCAAACCATTGGGCCTACAAAGACATTCAATCTCGACGACGTGACATGCTTTCTCTGAAAATTTCCCAAGATGTTGCATAGACATGTTGAGTTTTGCCTTACTAATCTCTCACCTTACCTTGTAATTACCTTCACTTTGATTTGAAAACTTACTCAACACTTATGTATTCCACTTCTCTGATCTGTAAAGTGGAAATATTGCTTATCTCAAATGACCGTGCTAAGGATTAGAAGCAAGGGTTTTCCAGTTTCTGGCAGGTAATAAAGTCTCAAAAATTGGTAGTGATTATGATATAATGAGGCATATTTTGTCCTTTATGGGACAAACAAGTACATATAAAGTACAATAAAAACAGACAATATTTTGCAGTTGTCTATCTATGAAGCTCTAAGAGCCAATAATTCTCTCATTTTTTCAGAAAAAAAGTAAAAAAGTAGGTTCCATAAAAATAGAATGGATACTTCTAAAGCCAAGTAGAATCACTCTAATATTTTTTACCTTGAATATATCAAGTACTATTCAGAATGACTTCAGAACATTTTGTGCATGCCTAGTTTCTGTTCATTTGATACAGATAAAGAAGAATAATTACAATCATTTCATTGAAACTAACACAAAGCTATTCAGTAACATTTTAGAATTTCTACATCTAGACCAGGCAGAGTCAGGCTGATGAACCTGGATTTGAAATCTATAGTATATTGTACTTCACATTGAAATTTATTGTATAATGCAGTAGACAGCATCATGATCATAGGACTTAAAGACATGAAATAAAAGTAAATCAAGTATTTACAAACATCCACATGTTTTGCTTGAGAGCAAAAAAATTTTAATAGCCCTATTATAACATTTTTTGTTGTTTTTCTTGAGGTTATTTTTCATCTAGATTTTTACATTGGGCATATGGGAAAAATCACTCGGAGTCGTCATATTTATTCAACTATTATAAATCATATTTTTCTATGAAATCTAAATGTTTAACTTTAGGTTTTCATTTATTATATGAGAAATGTTCATTTATGTGATCATCTCTACCATATCTAAATATTGTTCAAAAAAATAGTTTTAGGTTCAAGTCTCAATTTTAGAGTTTAAACCCTTAAAAGCAAAGACCACTGAACTTAGTATGTCTTCAAAAATTTTGTAGGTTTAATAATTTTATACATACTATATAAGTTACAAATGTTAGCTCTAATAGTTCTCAAGTGGATTTCTCATAAATTTCGATATACAGACTTCTGTTATCTATAAAGAAAATTAGTTTTACTTCTTCCTGTCCCAATTAGATGCCTTCATTTCTTTTTCTTGACAAATTTCTGTGGTGAAAGCAGATATATTTAGATGATTACATGTTATCTTCTCTTATATTCATATGGCGCTTTGCATTAATTGATCTTTGCATGTCAAATTCACTTTGTACTTTTTGATAAACCCCATTTATTCATAGTGCTTTATGTGTTGCTAGATTTTGTCTGCTAAAATTTTGTTGAGGGTTTTTGTATATATGTTCCTGTAGGACATTAGTCTATAGTTTTCCTTCTTGTTATCTTTGTCTTCATATTCTTTTCCTACTGCTGCTGTACAAGGTCATCACAAAGTTGGTGGTGTACTCTCCAACATTTCTTGTGTTAGGACTCCAAAATTCGTTCCACTGGACCAAAGTGGAGGTGTCGGCAAGCTGAGCTCCCAACAGAGGTAGCAGGGGAGAATGCGTTTTGTTGCATTTTCCAGTTTCTAGAGGTGAATTATTTGGCTTATAGCCCCTTCCTCCATCTATAAAGCCAACAGTGTGGCATCTTCTCATCTCTCTGCTTTTATCATTCCATGACCTTCTGTTTCCGTCTGCTTCCCTCTTCTGAATGCATTCTTGTGATCATTTAGCCTGAGCTTAATCACAGCAGAAAGTCTCTTTTGCCTTATAAGGTGAGATTTACAAGACCCAGGAAGTGGCACTAGATATATTTGAGGGTCATTATTTAGCCTACCCAGATTTGTTTTGGTATTAACATAATACTAGCCTAATAAAATGAATTAATGGGGAAAGGTAGGAAATAGTAGATAATGGGGCTGACTGCTAATGGGTACTGGGTTCCCTTAATGAAAGACAAAAATATTTTAAGATTCAATAGTGGTAATAGTTGCACTACCCTGTAAATATACTAAAAAGCATTAAATACTATATGTTAAGTACCCAGTTATATGAAATGTATATTATGTAAATCATATCTCAATAAAACTGTTGTTTAAAAAAAAATCAGTGAACTGGGCATTACTTTCTTTGCTCCCATAGCATATTTGTAATGGAGGATTTCTTGACTGGTAATCTCTGACAAATTGCATTCAATTAATAGCACCAGGAAGTACAATGTAATGAGTATAAAACCACTTAATGAGACTAGGTTACTCTGGGCAACTAGCAGTGAGATTTGGAGTTTGTCGAACCCCTGACTTCCTCTTGTCAAATCTCCAGCTCTCTTAAAAGTCTCTGAATACATTAAATTTAAATTATGGTATGACTAATATTTTGATATAGGTATTAAACTATATTAAGACATTATTTAATATGCTTATCATGGTATGTATTGGCTTAGTAAATAAACAAATAAAATTCAGGATCCTGTAAATGGGAATGCATGATTTGTATTGCAGTGTTATTCTAGAGATGCCTAAAAAGAGGATTTTGATCTGAAAAGAAGGCTGGAGTCAGATGTCATAAACAGAAAGCCTATTTTGAAGAAGTCCTAGAAAAAGCAGTGGTGGGATGAAAGGTCTAAATGCAGTAGAGTTTGGTCATTGAGTGGATAGAAAATTATTGCGATAAGGAGACAGAATGTGAGGAATAGAAATTAAGGAGGTTAGGAGATTGGTGAGGGGCCTGGTACACCGTGGAAGACACATAAAGACAACTTGATTTCCTCCTCATTGGGAATAAAACGCAGAACTTTGAGCAACTGAATAACATAATGCTATTTGAATATTTTAATTATTACTCCTGGCATAATGTTAATGGGAGGGGTTGTAGGAACTTATTGAAGGATATCAATTTTAAGACTACAGTAGCAATATAATTGAGATAGCATATTCTGGATTACTCTAGTGACAAATGGGGCTAAGAGCAGTAGGAAAAAATCAAGAAATATTTAGAAGGTAAATTCAACTGGAATTGGGAATGCATTAGATGTTGCAAGAGTGAAGAAACATAGTCCTTTTTAGCACTGTTACAATTTGGTTGACAAGGAGGATAATGGTGCTATTTTTGGTAAGAAAATACATTTGGGAAATCAGCAAAGTAAATAGAGTTCAGTTTAGATACACAGAGATAAAGTGCCTGTAGGGGACATACAAATATGTAAGATGGAGATAGGAAACTCAGAGAAGAAGTTAGGGCTCCTGATCAAGATGGGGTAAAGAAGTACCATATCAGAATATGGGCAATTTGAACTATAAGAGTTCTGTAAGGTGCACAGTGAGAAGAGAAGTAAGTGCTGAGTAAGAGCAACAACCAGCTAGAGATGAGATTCAGGGTGATAGAAAAAGAATTAGCCTGTGACAGGAGAAGGCGAGGCTCTTTCACTATAACCATCCTTAATTTGAAATAATATCAAAATTACCAAGACATGTCAGAATAATTCAGGTAGTTATCAGAGTTTTGCTAAACTGATTAATCTCAGAATAGACATTCAACAAAAATAAATACTCAATAAGTAATTGTTCTGTAAGTTACTAGCATAAAGCTAAGTTTACTCTTGGCTACAGTGTTCTTCATTTTCTGATCCCGCAACTAGCCAAGTCCTTAAACAGCTGGCCAGTGAACTGTTTGTTACAAGCTGTGATGAGATTAGGATCTTGTGCCAGGATGTAATCAACTAAGGCAGGGGTGTCAAATTTATTTTCACCAAGGGCCACATCAGCCTCATGATTGCCTTCAAAGGGCCGATTGTAATTTCAACTTCTTAACAGTTAAGGAGTAGTTACATTTATACAGTCCTAAAATTATTTCAGCCCTTTGAAGGCAACTGAGAGGCTGATGTGGCCCCCAGTGAAAATGAGTTTGACACCCCTGAATAAAGGCATGCAAAAAATATAAACCAACTGTTTGATTCAGCTGACATTTGTGGAGTAGGAGATACGTAAGGCTTTGTAGGAAGTAGTTTTGAGATATATCTGGTACAATCTTCTGATCTCATCATGTGCCAGTAAAATCAAGATATCAGATTGCCACTCAAGATGCACTGCTGAAAACTTTCCTTTCCAGCCTTAAAGGGACAGCTTGGATCAGACCAAATCCTCTTTCTGGCTACTATAAAACCAAATTAAATATGTTTTAAAAAATATCTTTACATACATCATTTCATCTCCAATATATATAAAGAACTCACACAACTCTACTCCAGGAAGACAAACTATCCAACTAAAAAATGGGCAAAGAACCTGAGCAGACACTTCTCCAAGGGGAACATAGAGAGGGCCCAGAGACATGTGAAAGGATGCTCAATCACTAGCCATCAGAGAGATGCAAATTAAAACCACAATGAGATACCACTTCATACCAGTCAGAATGGCTGTTACAAACAAATCAGCAAACAACAAATGCTGGCAAGATTGTGAAGAAAAGGGAACCTTAGTACACTGTTGGTGGAAATGCAGACTGGTGCAATCACTGTGCAAAATAGTATGGAATTTCCTTAGGAAACTAAAAATGGAATTGCCTTTTCACTCAAGAATTCCACTGCTGGGAATATACTCTAAGAACCCTGAAATACCAATGAAAAAGAACCTATGCATCCCAGTGTTCATAGCAGCACAATTTACAATAGCCAAGTGCTAGAAGCAACCTAAGTGCCTATCAGTAAATGAATGGGTCAAAAAACTGTAGTAGATTTACACAATGGAATACTGTGCAGCAGAAAGAAAGAAGGAATTCCTACCCTTCATAACAGCATGGATGGAACTAGAGAATATTATGCTGAGTGAAATAAGCCAGGGAGTGAAATACAAATACCATATGATGTCACTTATAAGTAGAACCTAATCAACAAAACAATCAAGAGAGTAAAATATAACCAGATACATGGACATAAAGAACAAACTGACAGTAACTGGAGAGGAGGAAGCAGGGAGATAATGGAGAAAGAAGGTGAAGTGTCAAGTCAAGGAACATGTATAAAAGACCCATGGACACAGACAAGGGGGGTGGAGAGGATTGGATGTGGGAGGTGGGGGTGGGTAGGACAGGAAAGAGTAATAGGGGGAAAATGGGGACAACTGTAATTCAACAACAACAAAAAAAAAAACAAAACAAAATAGAGACAGAAACTGTGAGCTAATGATATAATAACAAAATAATATACAGTCCTGAGCAGAACTATTTGCACCCAGAAATATGTCACCAAGAATAAAACCTATTTTATACCATGAAAAAATATTTTCACATACATCAGAGAACAACTAAGGCAGTTAGAACTTGAAATACCAAGATCCCGAAGAGAAAGCAAACACAGTAAAGTGAATCCAACATTTACCACTTCACTGGCCCAGAGCACTTGCTGATCTCTGAGCTGCACATGTGTTGGCCAAGAGGACAAGAAAGCACAGAAAACCAGAATCCGAGAGGTGACAGTCTAAGCAGAGTTTTTAGCAGTGTCACTGTTCTAGGAAATTACAAATCTGAGCCTGAGAATATCCTATAGCATTGTGAGAAGTAAATGAGATAACGCATCTAAAGTCTTTGGTGGAAAGCCTTACAAGAGAAGAAAAAGAAAGTGTGCTTATTTGGAAGTGTGGAGGTCAGGGAGATAGAAAGACAACGCTGTACATTATCCTGAGGGCCAAGGGAGAAGGTATTTTCCAGAAGGGCTGAAAGAATGTAAGTCCCCATATCACAAAAATATTAAGGACAATGAAGTAAAGAAATGGACCTCTAGTTCAGATAATTAAGAATTCTTTAGTGAGAAAATTTAATGAAGTAGCAAAGATAAAAAGCATATCATTAGGACTAGGTGGAAGCATAAGTAGGAAATATTGACCATTCTCCAAAAGGTTGATAGTGAAAAAAGAGACACTGTATTTGTAACATGATGAGTTATTGATCCCTTGACATTTTTTTTTTAACTACTATGAACTTACTGGCAAACAAATTAAAAAGTTCTTGGGATTCCTTTTCACATAAAGAAAAGCCATACTTAGAATTGGGTCAAAGTAAATTTTTTCAAAAATAAAGAATAAATTATCTTCAAGGAAAGTTGATGTCAATTTACATTTTTCCAAGCACTTTATGATACTGTCAGAAATAAGTATCTTAAAGTTATAAGACTTTATTCTCTATTTTACAAATTTTAAAAATATCCCTTAGGGCCCTGACTGATGTGGTTCAGTGGAGTGAGCCCTGGCCTGCTAACCAAAGGGTCACCAGTTCAATTCCCAGTCAGGGCACATGCCTGGGTTGCAGGCTGCGTCGCTGGTAGGGGGTGTGTGAGCAGCAATCACACATGAATGTTTCTCTCCCTCTTTGTCCCCTCCTCACCTCTGTCTGAAAATAAATAAGTAAAATCTTAAAAAAATAAAATTAAAATATCCCTTAGGGGGTATAATCCCAGCATTGCAATTGCTGGTGCAGGAAAATGGAG
>PVKM010023953.1:0-20842 GCA_004027735.1 Carollia perspicillata
AAGGCCAGCAGTCCTGCTCATTGAAATCCAAGTCCATGCAGGAGGGGGTGGTCTGAATATGGCATGGGTGCCCTCTTGCCCATGAGCAGAACTCTGGCCCTGAATTATTTCATAGGTAAAATGACACAAAGTAACCCCTTCAGAGGCCTGAAAAATTACTCTTAGTAAATATTTCAGCAGTATTTGTTTTTTCTCTTTAATAATTCTGAATATACTTATTTTATAATCTCTTTCTGAAGATCTCAGGGTCTAATAATATCAGTTGTTTTTGCTGATGATTCTGGATTGTCTCTTCATGTAGTAGTTTGTAATTTAGAATTGTGAGTTCATGTTTGGTGGGATTTTATATATAGAAATCCTACGTAGGATTGAAAGTATGTCTTTCTGGAGAAGGCTTTTAATTACTTTTACTGAGGGCACCAGTATTGTTATGCTCCTGAGACCATTTCTATGCCACTTGGTTCAATAATCTAGGCCCTCTGAAGAGTGTGAATTCAAACCCTAAACTTCAGTGAGGGTAGCTTGAGGTTCTCAGTTTTTTTGAGATTCTAGGAGTTTTTCTTTCCTTCCCCCTTCCCCAGACTAACCAAAAGAGTTTGTTAAGCCTCCGTTTGGGAGGGGATAAATGTTTTCAGTCCTCCCCTTTCAAAGATGTATTCAACAGTTTTTTATTTGAGGGTCTTAGATCAAATTTCTGCCCTTTGTAGACCCCAAAATTTGTCACCTGTACCTTCACAGCATTAAACCCCAAATCCATGGTTAACTAGACTGGCAAAAAATAAATCCAGAGCAGTTTACAGATCAATTTCTGGAGTATTTCCTTTCCTTTCTTATTAGCACTTAAAAGCACACTTGTTATTTTTTATTCAGTATATATAAGTAATTTTCAGAGAGTTTACAGATTCTCTAGTCAGCAATATTGCTAGAGATGAAAGTCCTGTGTTATTTTTCATGTATTTGTACTTCTAACATATTTGTTCTTGTTATTGGCCAAGATTCCTTTGTGTATAAAATTACTTCTGAAAATAGATTTGCTCTATGACCACTTTTGATCCCTGATAGACATTCATTGAACACATCTGCTCAGGCAAAGTGAAAAGAAGATCCGTGCAAGTGTCTGCTGCCTACACACACACACACACACACACACACACACACACACACACACAGACAACAATCAATATGGAGAGTGCAGCACCCCCTTTTGTTCACCTTTCACAACTACAGTTCAAAGGTTATTTGATACTCTCCAAAACAAAACAGAGAGTATGCATGCTTCCTTATGAGAAAGGTTCTTTGGAATGAGAGAAAGAGAGAAAGACAGACATAAAGAGAGAGGGAGAGAGGGAGGGAGGAAGGGAGGGTGGGAGGGAGGGAGGGGAAAAAGGACCTCATTCTCAAAGAAATCTAGGTTCTTGCTGGGAAAATCAGGGTTTAGACCTTGCATCTAACATTTAAAGCTCTCTCCATTTCTTTAGTTTGACTTTAATAGAAATCTTTGAGTGGGAAAATGATAAGGCCATGCATTTATAACATCAAAATTAATCTTCAATTTGATCACTTTAATCAAACTTAACCATCCAGTTTTTTAAAATGTATTATTTTATTGAATTAAATAATAGTAATAAGGGTTATTTAGAAATGACACTGATACTAGCAAATTGGATAGAGTAATACAAATCTCATATGCTGGATAGAATATTCACAAGGCCTTATGATTTCTTAAAGCTACTAGCAATGCAATTTTTATCATAATTTTATAGATTTTCTAAAGAATTGCTTTACTTAGCCTCTCTTGTGTATCTATTTTACTGATTACCAGTACAGAAAGTATTTGGATCTAGCCTAAATTCTTCCTTCTGCAAATCAAACATATTTCCTCTTGTATTCCTAATGGAGACCAGATTCTTACATAATAACCTTTCATCTTCCTGAAGACCCACCCACTTGGCGATGCATTCCATTGTATCGTCTTAGTTACCCAGCCACCATCGCGGATATCCTGAAGGGAAAAGTTCAAGATCAAACGAGATGTCTCTCTCTTCATGAACTAACGAATATAATTTCTTCCTTTTGAGTTTTATTAACAATGAGAATGTCTCTTCAAGTAACACACTGAAACCAAAGGTGCCACAGAAAAGCATCACTTTCAAATCCCAGAGAGGCTTGAAAGTGTTACTCTATTCAACATTTTCCGAGTAATGCTGTTTGTGCAATAATTACAGTCTGAGTTTTTCTGTCATCAGAATCAAGTGGTTGGTTCTCTAATGACCCCTTTTGCTTTAAGAACACAATGATCCTGACTGTTTCTGGCATGAATTCTGTTGTTTATGGGGAGACTTTGATTCCATCTCTATCACTCTTTGACGCTGCTTTCAAAATGAAGTAACACGGAGTGTTAATTAATTCAAAATTGGTCAATCTGGATAATTAAGTTTCATCACCTCTATTCACCACTTACCCTGTTCCTCTGCTCTTTCCCTCCCCTCTCCCCCAAACACATAAAGTTTTTTATTCTCATTAATTGATTTTTATGTCTGACTTTTCCAGATATTTACACATTTCCCTCCATATAGACCCTCTATATATGTCCATTAATCCCAGAGTAACCATGTATTGATAAGATTATAGAAGACAAAATTAATAATAAATAGAAGTTATTATTTATTAAGCACGTCTTCTTTCCTGAGGTTTCTCTTGGGTGCATTACATACATTATATATTTAATACATTAGCAACTTGTTATGAGTTCCTCAGGAAAGATATGGTGGTCCTAACTCAAAGGAGGACCACCTCCTTTGGTGGTCAGTACCTCAAAGCAAAGACCTTATTGGAGAGGGGTCTTTACAAGGCTAAGTAGGTTAAAGTGAGGTTGTTAGGGTGGGCCCTAATCCAGTAGGACTGGTGTCCTTATAAAAAGGGGAAATTCAGGTAGAAAGACACATATACAGGGAGAACCCCCTGTGAATGTAAAGACAACCATCTACCATCCGAAGAGAGAGACCTCACAGCCCTAAGAAGGAACCAGAAGGAACCAACTCTGTCAACACCTTGATTTCAAACAGCCTCCGGAACTGTGAGGTAATAAAATTTCACTGTTTAAGCCTCCAGTTTGTGGTGCTTTGTTATGCAGCCCTAGAAAATCAATGTACAACTTTACAATCTAAGTCTCATTCTCTTTTCTTGAACAAGGAAACTGAGGCCCTGAAAACCTTAACCGGAGACATATGGGTAGTAAGTGGCAGGACCGTAATTTAACACAGACCTGTTTTGTTCTACAGCCTGGGTGCTCTCCACCGTGTCATGCTGCCTCCAAAATTAAGTTGTCATTTTTACCTGTGTGTCTAAGAAAGCATGCATTGCACTTGGGCTTACAGAGTACACCTAGAATTGTACGAACAGGGTATTTTTATGTGGTTTCTCTGTCTTGGGTGTGAGTTATCACAGGAAGTTCAAGAGTTGGGTAGATCCATTGGCCTGGTCTGGAAAAGCAAGGTTATTTATCCACTGGTACCAAGGGCAATAGTTACTTCGTCCTGGACATCAGTGCAAAATTGGACAGCTGAAGCCTGACATGTGGGAGGGGCTTGAGAAGTTGAAAGACTTTGTGCTTCTTGGCCTGACTGAGGCTGCACACGGAGAATGGAAGGATATTTTTCTGGGACATCATCCCAGCTTACGTTGGGAGGGAGGCAACGAGGTACCCAGAAGGCAGGCGGTAACAAACAAACAACAATAACAAACAAAAACAAAATAGCTGAGAAGAAAGAAAAGATTCCCCAACTTTAAGTAAAACTCTAATTCAAGGGCCAACAAAAGAAGCCATTGCTTACAGAGGTGTGGAGTGTTCATTCACTCCACGAAGGTACTGACCAGGGTGGGGAACGGGGCCTGACGTTCAGCCTGCATCCCCCCTACCAAGCTGTGTGCCACAGAGCTGTGCTCTGCCTGGTCAGCGAGAGGTGCGAGAGGTGCATTTTTTCCCTAATTTACACAAAGGCAGCCCATAGGCTACCTGTGGCCCTGGCCAAGAAATCATCATCTCAGAGTTGGGGCATTTGTATCAGCCCCTCAGGCCGTTCGTTATTGTATGGTCAGAAAGCAGTCCTTCATAGACATGATGGTTTTATGCTTTTGAGATTTTTTATTTCCCTTAAAGTTTTTGTTTACTTTCTGTTTCTATTGCTTGGAAGTCCTTTTTGCTGAACTAACAAAGTAAAAAAGTGAAAAAAGTGCAATTTGTGTTTTTGCCTTTTTCAGATTGGGACCAAAGTTTGAAGAGAAGCAGCACTCAGGGAGGGCGGTGTGAGCTGCCAGACAGGAGACGGGCAGAAACGGGCAGTAGTGAAGTGCTGAGAGCTACACGAGGCCCAGCTCGCAGCGCAGAGCAGGCAAGCAGACTCCCTACGTCTCGTTTGCCTCACTGTAAAATGGGAGCTTGTTCACTCACCTAACAAATATTCACTAGGTGGCTACTATGTGCCTGGCATTATTTCTAGGGCAAGGTCTGTGTTCTCATGGAGATCAAGTTCTAGACTGGAGTGGGAGGAAAGGGAAAAGACAGACGATGAGCTAAAATATATGTAGAATTTAGTGGGTGAAATCGCTCCCCCCACAAAAACAGCCATAGGCATTTCTTTTTGGCATTCTTTGGTATCCTTCTTAGCCAGAGCCATCTATCTGCCAAGGAATGGGGAAGGAGATGCAATAATGCAGTAGGAATGGAAAGTGATTTAAAGATTTAATATTTAGTTGCTGACATCCAAATAGGATTTCCAAGTCAACAGTAAGCTAGTAATCCTTGAAATACAGGTTTTTTGAACAATCCCTATGAAGAGGACTGACTGAAAATTTCAAAGATTTTTTCTTTACAGTTTTATTATGTTTACATTTATATTTGATATTTGAAATATGAATGTATGTCAAAATAGTTAATTTATAAAGATTTAATTATAGATGTTTCTTGTAACAAGTGCGACTTATAAGAAAATAAGTGATAATTAACTAATGTAGAATTTTAGTTTCTATATCTCCACTATGAAACTGGAAAAAAAGATATTCAGTTTTGTCTTCGCATTTGACCACATGTTTATGTGACTGACTGGTCTATGCTAATTATTCTTTATTACTCATAGTTCCAGTGGTGTGAGAAATTTTAATGATTTTATTCACACTAGCAATTTAAATGGGTAAAACTATAGATCACAGAGTTTTGAGCATCCCTGGAACAAGGAATAGGAGGAGATGAAATGGAAGAGGTAAAAGTCCAAGAGTGGGGGAAGAAAGGAAAAGAGGAAGTCAGACTCCAGTCTTTTTGTTCTCTACCCTGTTTGTTCTCCTGGGGCCCAACCTCAAACATCTGGGTGGGTGTGGGGAAGGCCATGGGTGTTCGGCTCACTTCCTGGCGCAGCACAGCAGTACTCCCAGCCAGGGTCGTCAGATAAACTACAGAAAGCCCTACCGAGTTTGTATTTCAGGTAAACAACAAATACTTTTTTACATATAGGTACCTCCCATGCAATATTTGGGATACACTTACACTACATTTTTTCTCTTGTTTATCTAGAATTCCAATTTAACTGAGCTTCCTGTATATTTTATTTGCTACGTCTGGCAACTCTAGTCTAGGGGAACTTTTGACTTGGGGCCCCAGCCCCTGGTGGCCTGGGAATGATGGTGCAGAAGTGTCAGCAGGATTGTTGATAGCTAGAACTAAGGAAGGAAGCTTGGTCTTAGGTGTTACCTATATCAATAAATATTACCTATTATAATCATTATAGCTATTGTGAAATATCCTCTTAGGTCCCTGGAGAAGATGCAGGGGTTGGGGAATGCAGCAGGAGAGAAGAGAGGAAAAAGAGCTAATATTATTTCAGGGGTGTATTGGCAACAGGATGGCTTATGCAAGATAAAAAAAAGTTAGTGAGACATGCTGGCTTAAGGAATGAGTGTTCTGAATCTAGCCCGCTTGTGCATCTCAATGGGCCTTGAGCCAATGGAATAAAAGAATACAGGGCTCTAACAGCACCAACAACTGTACAGACCGGGACATACAGTAACCTGCTGTACTTCACTTAGGGGAAACAAGAAGAGACCCAATAGATGTGTGAGAGACACAGAAATGCATGTCTTTTCAATTAAGTGGAGGGAAATAGTATTACTGCATTGGAAAACTGGGAAACCAGCTACCAATTAAAACAACCAGAAAATTCCTTGCTGTTGAATGAAACTCAAGAAAAGCAGTCTTTGAACAGCTTTGCCTTCTGAGTTTATGGCTAAACCTTCCTAATTGGTAATGAGAAATCTTTTGGAAAATGGAAAAAAAAAGTCCTAAGACCAAAAGAAGGAAGTCAAAATGGTGGTCATGAAATTGGCAACTTACTGATAACTCTGCTTTTTTCTCCCCTTTAAAATATACTCTTACTTCTGGGTTTACTCAGCCTTAAAACTTTCAAATGATGTTACAGAATCATGAAAGTATTCCCACAGCAGTAAATTCTTGTCAGTTGAGAAGTAGTAATGTGTATATGTAATATTCTTTCTCGTCGTTATTGGGAAAAGAACTTGCATAATTGATAGAAATAGAGGATGCCTGACAATTTCTACACAGCATCTAGTCTGCTTTTGTTTGTAAACTCACCGAGTAAGATGAGCTTCACACAGTTGTTGGGCTCTGTGCACACAGAAAGTGGCCTTGCATGTTGATGATCCAGAAGGTTAATCCTACCTCAGTTGCTTTTCAGAGCAATGCTTTGTGTCAATCAGATGCACCCTGACCTGACTCATCTAAAGTTTCCATTATTTGCTTTAGTGAGGCTAGCGTAGGTTGGTAGAAGCAGCAGCTAATATTTTTTCAGTGGCATGTTGACATAATATGGAGATATCTCTCTGTAGCGGGCTGAATTGTTACCTGTAAACTCCTTACATCACCATTTTGAATTCTAGAGGAAAAGGCACAACTTTGATTTTGTTAAGAAATAAGACATAAAACCAAATAGCTAACTACTAACAGTATGGACATGATAAAACACAACTACGTAAGTCATTTATGCTGCGCTCAGATAGCGAAAGTTTGCGCGGTCCGCTCAAGTTCTTCCCTAAGAGCCTCCCTCAGTATAAACTGACTGTATGTTAAGTTTTTATCAGAGGGATTCTATTCACAGCAAGATACTCTACGGAGAGTGTTATTAAAAGAGAAATAAAGAGAATCACACTATGTGGAAATATTTATTCACACTAAAGGAGAATACAAATATAAGGTTTTCTTGTTGAAAATTTGAACTGATTTTCAAATTTAGAATAATTTCCCCAAACTGCTTAAAATTTAACTTTCTTTAGCAAACATTTTTTTCATCAACAATAAAAGTTAATGTGCTATGCTGATTAGGGAAGGCTGGTTAATGTACTGAAAAGGTTAACCAACTCTTCTTGGGGACATTGTTTTATTTCAATGAAAAAAAGTGATGGGTCTGGTTGGGTTATTGACCTCTAGGAGAATAATGATGACTTGGATTTCCAAGTTTTGGATCAAGTTTTATCTTTGCCTTAAAAGCATCAGCAAAAGACTTTGACTAGAGCAACAACAAGATTAGTATAAGAAGCCTCTGAGTCCACTTCAAGCATTCCAACATTCACATCATAGGGATGCCAGGAGGAGAAGAGAAAGCACAAGAAATTAGAAATCTATTTGAAAAAATAATGAAAGAAAACTTTCCTAATTTGCTGAAGGAAATAGACATGCAAGTCCAGGAAGCACAGGGAGTGTCAAACAAGATGGATGCAAAGGGGCCCACTCTAAGACACGTCATAATTTAAAAGGTTAAAGATAAAGAGAGAATCAAAAACAGCAAGAGAAAGGTAGATAATTACCTAAAAAAGAGTTCCCATAAGACTGTCAGCTGATTTCACAAAAGAAGCTTTGCAGGCTAGAAGGGATTGGCAAGAAATATTCAAAGTCATGAAAAGCAGGAACCTACAGCCAAGATTGCTCTACACAGCAAAGATATCATTTAGAATCAAAGGGCAGATGAAGAGCTTCCCAGACAAGAAAAAACTAAAGGAGTTCATCATCACCGAACCATTATTATATGAAATGTAAAAGGGATTTATTCAAAAAAGATGAAAACTATAAATAATAAAATGGCAATAAATACACACGTGTCAACAATTGAATCTAAAAACAAACGAAGCAAATACAAACAAGAAGAATAGAGACAGAATTGTGGATATGGATAACATTTTGATGGTTGCCAGATGCGGTGGGGGAATGGGAGAAGAGGTGAGGGGATTAAGAAGTACAAATAGGTAGTCACAGAATAGCCAGGGGCATGGAGTAGAGTACAGGAATGGAGTAGTCAAAGAACTTATATGCATGACCCCTGGACATGAACAATGGTGTGGGGATTGCCTGAGGGAGTGGGGGCGTTGCTAGGTGGAAGGGTTAAAGAGGGAAAAATTGGGACAACTGTAATAGCATAATCAATAAAATAGAACAAACAACACCTGTAAAGGACTTTTACTAGGAACAACACTGGTGATTGAATCAAATGTGTCGTTAAAATATTTGAAATTAATAAAATCACTTTTTAAAAATAAAGTCACAATTAGTACTTTAATAATTCAGATTTTTCCCCAACTCGTCTAACATCGTGAGGTTCATGGTAGTTTCTCCTCTTTTTGTGTGTGAAGTAAACCAAGATTATTCAGGCCTTCTTGCAGGGGGCTCCAAAGGAGAAACAGGATCCTCTGAATTGGTTTGGTATAATACAGAATATTCTGGCCCTAGACCAGAATATTATCTAGACCTTAGATAATCTCTAACGGGCAATTTTTAATTGATTGTACAGAGTTGTAATTATGGTAAGTGGACTTGACTTTTAAAATATAAAATAAAAATGCAAGATATTGATAATGATTATGTCATATATGGTTTATTTATGACTTATGACAAAACTTTATCAGTTCAAGTCACTAGATAAAGCAAACTGTCAACCTGTCACTTTTCAAATGGTTTTTGATGTCAAATAGTTGGAAACATAGATAGAATCCTGCCCTGTAGAGGTCAATTATTTAACAATTCAGAGTCACCGTTTTTCATTATCCCTACAACAATTCTTCTCCCTTTTGACCTTTTCAGTTCTAAAGATGCATCTTCTAATGGTGATCAATGGAAAAAGTATGGGTGGGGAGGGGTGTGGATTTATTGCCCACAATAGTACCAAGTGTATGACTCTGAACACTCTCAATAAATTCTTAACGAAGTAGGGGCTTGATCAATTTTTGCCTCCTGATCATTATCACATCTAATCCAAAGTTGATGATAACCATAAAACCATCTGAAACTACCAGTGATCATAAGTTATATTTTAAAAATTAATGGGAGGATTAATGCTGACTCCAAATGCACATGTGCTTTATTATTCAGCCTCACAAAGCATTTGAAACCCACAGCTGTTGATAATGCTTTTGATTTGCCAGATCTTGTAACAGTCCACTTACTTTGCCTTGAACATGGCATTTGTACCACATTAAGGTTTGGCAAGCTTAATATTTGCTAACCACTGGCAAATGTGAACATGCTATAAAATATAAAAATATATTTCAGCCAAAGCCATTATCAGGTATATATATTTATTTGGATTTGACTAAGAACCCCTAATTTGTTCATGCACACTTGGCATCTTTACATTCTGTGTGGTGACCTTACTTGCAGTGAGTGTACTACATGCCTAATGGTTAACTAAAGCTCTAAGTGTAGTAGAGAAAGGAGAGAGAGGAAGAAAGAAATCCTATTTTACTTCAGTTGTAGTGAAAATGAATCTCCATAAACTCGTAGAGGGAGCTCTTCCACTGTCTTCTCTGCTGCTCTCCATCCACCCACCAACATGCTCCACGCTAAAAATATTTTTGAGTATGCTTATCCTCTTTCATATCATCACGTAAGAGAATCTACCCTTGCACTTATCTGGCTATAAGCCTCATAATATTGTAGAACAAAACTATGTTATATAGCTATTCACCGACACAAAGATCAAGAAAATCATCATCACTAATATTCCCACACAATGGAGTGCTTCAGTCTGGAAATCCGCACCGCCCCTGGAGACAGAACAGGTGTAGGTAGTACGTGATATTAAGATTACTGTCCAGTTTTGTTCATCCACACATTTAGACAAAGACAGCCAGAGCAACATGTGTAGCAGGATGGAGTTTGTGACTCAGTCACACTCCCTCCCCAATGGGGCATCACAGAAAAAGAATTTATTAACCCCCTCAATTATTGCCTAACTTCCCTATTTAATATCTCCAAAACTTCTCAGATATGGCATCCCATATTTATTTCATGACATGTTGTAAAGTAGAAATGGTAAGAATTAGGAAATTATCATTTTCATTGTACAGAATCTGAAGGAAAGGTCAATTTCAGTCTCCAGAGGGGGGAGGGGAGGGAATTTCAGGGAAAAAGGGAGGGGATTATAGGAACAAGTATAAAGGACACATGGACAAAAACTAAGGGGGGTGGAAATGGGAGGGAGGTGGGGAGCACTGGGGGATGGTCTGGGATGGGAGTAAAAGACAGAAAACTGTACTGAAAAACAATAAAAAAAAAGAACATTCATATATGTAAATACTCCATTGCTTATACAATTGATTAAAATTAATCAAAGAAAAAAAAAAGAAAGGTCAGTTTCATGGCAGGACCAGAATTAACATCTGTTCATCTTAGCCCTTCATCCATGCCTACCTTCCAGTGTCTGGTGACCTAAACCATATTTTTTAAAAAGACTTTATTTATTATTTATTTTTAGAGAGAAGAGAAAGGAGGGAGAAAGGAGGGAGGGAGAAGGGAAAGGAGGGAGGAGAGATACATTGATGAAAGAGAGAAACACTGATCAATTGCCTCTCAATCAGGCAAATGGCCAAACCCAATCAGGGCCGCAACCCAGGCACAAGCACTGACCAGAATCGAACCGGCAAGTTTTCACTTTGAGGGACAATGCCCAACCAACTGAGCCAACTGGTCAGGACTGGAACTATCTTCTATGCATACTTTTCAGTGCCCTAGTAAATAGACATGAAATATGAAATATATAATGAACACTGAACATCTCCATACCCACATTTCAGGTTTAAGTTGAATTTAGTTCTATCAAGGAAATGAAATCAACCCTCTCAAACAAACCAAAACAAAATAAAGAAACAGATCCTTTTCCTAATCATTATTTACTCACTCACTCATTCACTTGTTAGTGATTATTGAGCTTCTACCATGTTCTAGATTTTTCCTTTGATATTGTTCACTTCAGGGAGTGAGATAATATATAAAAGTACTTATCACTGTGCCTCATGTGTGGGAGGCAATCAACAAAATTAAATCTGTTTTCTTCTCAAGTGTTTATGCTTGAACTAATTAATCAATCTAAATCAATATTCAATGAAAAATGATTTGCTTCCAGTCTGGTGTCAGCATTCCTTTATACCCCTGTGCAGCTGTCTACTAAGAAGACACTTAGCCCTAGCTGTTGAGCCAGGGCAAGTAAACCAGACTCAGGCAGAATCAAGGCTTGTGATCCTTGGCTTGCTTTTTTTTATTGTAAGAGACAAGAGCAAAAGGTCAGTAAGGAGTCCTAATAGCAATAGACTGCATCTGTAAACAAACACATGCACACACTTTTGGGAGGCTATGCTGTTAATCCAGGCAAAGAGCTTTGCAATTAAAAATAAGCACTCACTATCTTTTCTGGTCGTTTCAATTTAACTTTTATTTATAAGCAATTTATAAATTTATAGAAGTAGATGCAACATTAAAACCAATAATTTCGGGCTCATCTTGCCTTCTGTTTTCATTTCGATTTGCTTTTTTCTGGCTTAGTTCCCAAGACTAGGGCATATGTAGAGGAGAAACCAATCTGGGCCATCATCAATTCTTACCTTTCAGCGGTTCTTGTGATCTATGCCAATTGTTACCACCAAATTGATCACATGGCCATCCATACGAGTCCCTGAGAGGTCCACCCAGGGAGAGCAGACCTTTGTATTCACACACACAGAAGTAGTTACAGTTCCATGATCTTTAAAGAACTCATCTATGACCTCTACTGGTCGTGTCATTAAAATACAATAGCTACCATTTTTTTCAGAAGTGCTTTCGTATTTTCACTCATTCACTTAACAAAAACTTTTAGCACCTACTATGTGCCAGGCATTGTTTAAAGGATGAAAGTAAACAGACAAAAGAACTCGCTTTTTAAAATTCAGCTGGGGAGACATTTAAACTATACATATACATAACAAATAAGTTAACTGTATATTGGAAGATAAGAAGTACTTTTGAAAAGAAAAAAAAAGTAAATCAAGGTAAAAGAAATCAAAAGGACTGAAGCAGCAGAGCCAGAGAATCAGGCTGCATAGCTAAAATGGACGCTCAAGATAAGTGCTGGTGAGAGAGCTGAATTAAGCAAAGACTTGAAGGAGCCGAGGCAGTCAGCAACTTAAGACCTAACACAGCTTCCCCCATGAGTTCAATTAGACATCATCCTGGGAGCAAGGATCTTGTTTACAGCAAGGCCCCAGAGAGATTTAGGAGTCAGATTTTTTGTTCAAAACCTGCATTGGTCAACTTTTGCTAGAGCAAGAAACAACCCCAACTTCTCAATGGTTTAAAAAACTGCTTTCTTACTCATATTTCATGAGGGCTGCAGGTGAACTGTGGGTCAGGTGTGACTCTGATGGGCTCAGCTTAGCTGACTTCAGCTAAAATCCACGCGTGATCTCATTTCAGGAGCCAGGATGGAAAGGCCAACCCCTCTCTAAGGCATGTTGTTCTTGCAGAAGGGGTTAGGGGGAGGGGCGCCTAATCAAACCACAAAATTCAAAGCTTTGCTCACATGTGGCACCTATCAGGCCCATCCGCAGTTCATTGACCAAAAAAGTCAATCTGGCCAAGCTAAACTCTGGGCGTACATATCTGGCCCATGCACAGAAGGATGGCAAAGAAAAGGAGGGAACAAATAATTGTGAACAGATAATACGCTGTAACTTGAGTGAGTTACCCAACCCGTCTGAATCGTAGTTGTCAATTTGTGGAACAGAAATAAGGACAAACTACCTGTAAGAACAAACATCTCAAATAAATGAGATGATTATAAATGTATTTGGCATAATAACTGGCTTATAATTTCCAATGGTGGTATCATCACTCTGGCCCAATTCTTTGGAGGCTTACTTTAGAGGTATAGGGATGTGTTGGAAAATTGAGGAGCCTAGGATTCAAGAAATCTAGATACAGTTCTTCCTCTAAGTCCTGGGTAAATTACCAATCTGTAAAATGAGGCAGCTGTCTAAATGTTCTCTAACGTTCCTTTCTAGTGCTAAAGATCCTTATTTTGGGGATAAAACATTTACTGTAGGTTCTTGCTTTTCCTGTAGAGATGCTGTTTAAGATTTAACACCAGGTGGCGCAAGAAAACAACTTAAAGGAAAAGAAAAAGGGTGCTTTTTGGGGGTATGGAAAACAGGAGGGTTCTAGACTATTATTATTTTCTTCTTATAGATTCTCATAAAGCACAACCTTTGCTTATGATAGTTCCTCAGAAAGCACTACTTTGATGAAATGGCATCCAAACACGTAAAATAAGCACTCTAGGCCTAGAACCTCATACTTGAGAGAGCACCTCAGGACCTCCAGACAACTGCTAGGGTTTGGCTTTGGAAGCTTCCCTCTTTTTGAGCAGAAGTCCGAGATGATCGAAGCAGTGCTTTAGGATGACACATGCGGTAACCATGTGATGGGAGCAAGGAGTGTCCGGCAGGCGGGGGAGTTGTTTAGGAGGATGTTAAAACAGACCAGAGTCCACATACGAGGGTGAAATAGAGCAGTGGGAATGAGCACGGAAACAGTAAGATGTTGCAGCAACAGGATCTCTAGGATTTGGCAGCTGTTTATGTAAAGAGACTTCAAGTAGGATAAGTCATTATGAAAAATGACTCTTGGATAACTAGGAAAACGTTAGAGCCACTGATTGAAAGTGGCAAAATGACTTTGGAATGGCAGGATTGCTATTATTTCTGCACTTCTCATATACATAGAGAAGAAACCATGAGAATTCCTGCCCTCTTAGGTACTGAGACCACCCCCTGGTGTACAAATGCTCATCCTAAAAGGGCCAGACATGCCTGTTGAACTTGCCTGTTGTGCAGAGCACTGAAATGATCCAACATGACATTTGGTCTTTTCTCAAAAAATGTTTTCTTACACATGATTTTCCTGATGGCATTTAAAAATCCCTGCAGCGTTTTTTCTGTTGAAAACGGAGGAGGCTATGCATGTATGGGGGCAGGAGTATATGGAGAATCTTTGTACTTTTCATTTAATTTTGCTGTGAACCTGAAACTGCTGTAAAATAAAATTTATATAAAAAATCCTGGAGGATTCTGGGAAGATGATTGAGTAGGAAGCACTAAGAATCTGTCTGTCTCCCCTTGTAGACAACAACTGCATTGGCAGAATCTGTCTGATGTAATGATTTTGGGACCCTGGACAGTTTATTGAAGGTTTGCAACTTCCGCAGGAAGACTTGGACGCTTAACGTGGGTCCGTTTCAGCTCTTAGCACTGTAGCAGCAACCCACTTCCCGCTCCCAGCCATGAGGCGGGCAGCTGTACATATGTTCCTGGGGCAGCTTTTACAGCTCGCAGGAGTTGGGCTGGGCTAAAAGAACACTGTCCTCCAAATATCAATGATCTCTGCTCTGATCGCTGATGGCTGCTTCTGATCACAGATGTGAAGACAATGAGGCAGGCAGCCATTATTACTGCACCTCCCTCCACTAATGCAAGTCCTGCCCTATCTGGCTGAGGTGACATCCAGATTTAAAGGCGTCTGATCTTTTTTTTTACCCCCTTCATTTTTCTTTTTTCATTGTTGATAGTTAGACATTAAAGACTAGAATGTTAAAAAACAACTGCTTATATGGGGAACATTAGAAAGTGACTGGGCATGCCCAGGGTAAGGCTCAGAAAAGACCCAAGAAGACCTATACACACACACACACACACACACACACACACACACACACACACACACAGCAAACCCTGGAAAGGAGGAGAATCTCATTTCCAGAGTTACCACATTATTAAATTCAAATGTTCACTTTTCAACAACAACAACAACAAACACAATGTATAGAAAGAAACAGGCAAGTTTGGCATATTCAAAAAAATGAATAAAAACTGTCCCTAAAAATGATCTAATAGCAGAAATATTAGACAAAGACCTTAAAGAATGAAAGGAAGATGTGGGGGGAAAAGCAAGAAAACAACGTGTGAACAAAATGGAAATATCAATAAAGACACAGAAAACCTAAAGAGAAATTCTAGAGCTGAAAAGTTCAATAACTGAAGTAAAAACCTCACTGGAGGGATTCAAAGGCAGATGTGAGCAGGCAAAAGAAAAATATTAGCAAACTTGAAGAAAGGACAATGGAAATTATTGAGTCTGAGAAACAACAAGAAAAATGATTGAAGTGCACAGAGCCTTAGAGACTGTGGCATACCATCAAGTAGACCAACATACCCGTTATGAGAGTCCCAAAGAGAGAAGAAAGAAAGGAGCAGAGAGATTATTTGAAGAAACAATAGCTGGAAACCTCTCAAATTTAATGAAGGATATGAATATAAACATCCAAGAAACATGACAAACTCCAAATAAGATAGACTCAGATATCCACAGAAAGACACATTATAATCAAACTTTCAAAAGTCAGAAACAATGAAAATCTTAAAAGCAGCAAGACAGAAGCAAATCATCACATCCAAGGATACTCAATAAGATTATCAGCAGATTTCTCACCAGAAGGCAGTAGGCTGATATTGTCAAAGCGCTAAAAGAAAAATCTTGTTAACCAAGAATCTTATAGTGGGCAAAGTTGTCCTTCAAAAGTGAGAAAGAAATTAAGCCATTCCATAATAAGCTAAAGTCTAGGGAGTTTGTTATCCCTGGACTTGCCCAGAGAGAAATGCTCAAGGAAGTCCTGTAAGATGAAATGAAAGGACACCCAAAGCTATAACAGTAATCAAATATGTGATGAAATAAAGATTTCAATAAAGGTAAATACATGGAAAATTATAAAAACTAATATTATTGTAATAATGGCTGATAAATGTAATTTCTTGTTTTCTACATGATTCAAAGACTAATACATTAAAAAAATAAGTAGTCTAAAAGTTACCATTATTGTGATTTGGATTTGTAACTGCAAGTCCTGCTTTCTACATTGAGACTAATGTGTTTAAAGAATTCGTAGTTTATGTTTTAGAGCACGCTATGTACAAAGATGTAATTTTATGACATCATCAGCTGAAAGGGATAGAGATGGAAATGTAAAGGAGCAGAGTTTTTGTATGTTATTGAAGTCAGGCTAATATAAATTCAAACTATAGTGTTATAACTTTAAGTAATTAAATGTAACTCCCATTGTAACCATAAAGAAAAGAAAATATACACAAAAAAATGAGAAAGGAATTTAAACATTTCACTATAAAAAAATCAACTAAACACAAAAGAAGGCAGTAATGCAGGAAATGAGGGATTAAAAAAAAGCTATAAGGCATTTAGAAAACAAAAAGCAAAATGATAGAAAGAAATCTCTCCCTATCAGTAATTATTTTAAATATAAATGGATTGAATTCTCCAATCAAAAGACAGAGACTAACAAAAAAGATAAAAACATATAATGCAACTATAAGTTATCTACAAGAGACTCACTTTTGATCCAAAGACACAAATAGACTGAAAGCAAATGGATAGAGAAAAATATTTCATGCAATAGCAACCAAAAGGAAGCCTGGGTAGACATACTATCGGGCAAAGTAGACTTTAATTTGAAAAAGTTCACGAATCAAAGAACAACATTATATATTTTAAAAAGCTTTGATACAGCAAGTAGATATAACAATTATAAACATCTGAGTACCTAATGAGAGGCCATCAAAATAAGTGAAGAAAGAACTGATGGAATTGAAGAGATAAATGAGACAATTCTACAATAATAGATGGAGACTTCAATATCTATTACAATAATGTACAGAACAGACATAAGAAACAGACACTAATGTAATAGATCAACTAGATATAACAGGCATATACAGAACACTCTACCCAACAGCAGCACGCACATTCTTCTCAAGTGTACATGAGATATTTCCCAGGATATACCACATCTGAGGCCACAAGTTAAATCTCAATAGCTTTTTAAAAGACAGATGTCATATAAAGTATCTTCTCAGACTACAATGGGTAGAAGTTGGAAGTCAATAACTGAAGAAAAACTGAAAAATTTACAAAAAACTGTTGAAATTAAACAATACACTTTTAAAAAACCAATGAATCAAAGAAAAATCACAAGGGAAATGAGAAAATACTTAGAGACTAATGACAACCAAAATACAACATGCCAAAATTTATAGGATGCTGTGAAAGGGCTGCTAATGGGGAAATTTATAGTAAACACGTTAAAAACAAGAAAACTGGAGGAGCATGTGAGATCTTGCTCCCTTGCATATGTCATCAGTTTGACTCAAATATAGTCTTATAGGAAAAATAAAAAAGATCTCAAACCAACAAACTAAATTTATAATTTAAAGAATAAGGAAAAAGTAAAACAAATTAAAGCCAAAAATAGCAGAAGGAAGAAAATAATGAAGATTAGAGCAGAGATAAACAAAATAGAATTAAAAAATAGAGAAAATCAATGAAAACCAAAATTGGCTCTTGAAAAAGATTAACAAAATTGACAAATCTTTTGCCACACAGAGTAAACAAAAGATCAAATAATCCAATTACTAAAATCAGAAATAAAATCATTACTATTGATTCTATAGAAATAAAAAGGATATAAAAAGATATTATGAACAATTGTATGGAAACACTTCTTAATTTATTTGATGAAGCCAGCATTATCTTCATACCAAAGCCAGACAAAGAAACTAAAAGAAAAGAGAACTATAGAGCAATATCCCTTACAAGCATTGATGCAAAAATCCTCAACAGCATATTAAAATGGTTATGCACCATGACCAAGTGAGATTGATTGCTGGAATGCAAGGACTGTTCAATGTACAAAAATCAGTTAAGGTAGTATACCAAAATAAAGGGGAAAAAACACAAGATTATCTCAACTGATGTACTAAAAAGCTCTTGACAAAACTGAACACTCTTTCATGGTAAAAACATTATATAAAATAGGAGTAGAAAGAAACTATCTCAACATAATAAAAACTATATATATTTTTTAAAAATATACTCAATGGTGAAAGACTGAAAGATTTTCTTCTAATGTCAAAAACAAGACAAGGATGCCCACTTTCACCACTTTTACTCTACTCAGTACTGGATTCTAGCCACAGCAATTAGGCATGCGAAAGAAATAAAGGCATCCAAATTGCAAAAAGAAGTAAAATTATCTCTACTTGTACATGACATGGTCTTATATGTAGAAAACCCTACAGATTTCACACAGAAAAAAAAACTGTTAGAACTAATAAATGAGTTCAGCAAAGTAGCAAGATACAAAGACAATACACAAAGATTAGTTGCAATCTGAAAAGAAAAGTCACAAAAACAATTCCACTTATAATAGCAGGAAAGAAATAAGGTAATTACAAAAAAACTTAACCAGGAAGGTGAAAGATTTGTATAATAAGAACTGTAAAACATTGATGAAAGAAATTAAAGACATAATAAACAGAGCACATCTAATGTTCATGGATTGAAAGACCTACTGTTGTCAAAATTCAAATACTACCTGAAGCAACCTACAGATTAAATTCAATCTGTATCAAAATCTCAATGTTGCAGAAACTTGTTTCAAAAACCCCAAAATTTATACAGAATCTCAAGGGATCTTGAATACCCAAAACAATCTTGAAAAAAGAGAAGAACAACAAAAGTGAAGACTCACACTTCCTGATTTCAAAACTAATTACAAAGTAATTGAAACAGTGTGGTACTGGCATAAAAACAGACTACATGCTAATGGAATAGAATAGAGAGCCCAGAAATAAACTCTTGCATACACAGTCAACTGATTTTTTTTAACAAGGATGCCAAGAACTTTCAGTAGGGGAAAGAACTCTTTTCAATGAGGGGTCTTGAGAAAACTGGATATCCACATGAAAAAAATAAAGTTGGATCTTTATTTAATACCATATATAAATAAACTCAAAATAAAGCAAAGACCTAAATGTAACACCTAAAACAATAAAACTCTTTCAAGAAAGTATAAGTCAAAAGCTTCACAACACTGGACTTGTCAAATAATCCTTTGGATGTGACACCACATTAGACATCATAACAATTTTTAAATTTTGTGCATCAAACAACACCATCAAAGTGAAAAGGCAACCCACAGAATGGGAGAAAATATGATTTGCAAATCATACATCTACTTAATATCTGGATAATATCCATAATATATACTATACTCCTAAAACTCAATGACAAAAAACAACACAATCAAAAGTGGGCAAAGAACTTGAATAGACATTTCTCCAAAGAAGATATACAAATGGCCAATAAGCACATGAAAAGATGCTCATCATCACTAATCTTTAGGGAAACGCAAATTTGTTGGGAACCACTCTGCCTGGTTTCGGGAGTTGTAACCGTCCCCCTGTGGCTAAGGCTGAGAGAGCGACCTCGAGAGAGCGACCTCTGGACTGTGAGCCACTGAGGAAACAAAGCTTATCTCCCTGGCAAGAGCGCTGCTTCTGCCATCTCTAGCTCCCAATGCTTGGTTGGTTAGTCAGAGTCTATGGGTATGACCCCTCAGAGGAGGGGCAATCCAAGCAGACACGATCATGTGGGAGGCCATCAAGAAAGGACTTGGGGGCTGCAGCAAAGTGAGGGCGAAGGACCCTCAACCCCCCGCTATTTTGACATAGCCTGAGTCCCCTTTCCGTCTGGGAGAAGCTCTGGGAGAAGCGCTTCCTGGCTCTAATCCACTTAAGCCTGAATCTTGACGCGGAGAGGGTGCAGCCCTCTGCTGGCTAGAGCGGGTTCCGAGGTGATCGGGCATAAGGAAGATTTCATAAAGTCCTGTGAAGTCTGCTTTGCTAAGAGTGCTCTCATTCATATGATAAGGGTCTGGGCTGGAAATGAGTATGTCTCCTAAAGTTTTTGCAACCCCCTTACCTGACAGACACTGACTCAGATTAAGCCCTCAGGTTTCTTTGAAATGTTATCTACCGTTGGATCCTTGCCACCTGACATTGATTGATGAGCTTTACCTGTATCCCTGTGTGTTATGAATCTAATAAAAAGCCATTGAGGAAGAGGCTCTGGGCCTCTCTCCCTTGAGAGACTAGCTGCTTTTCTCCCCAAGCAAATCATGTCTTGGTAGTGTTATGTTCATCCGTGGTGAATGGGGGGCCCTGCGGGTGGAGCCCCCACACACAAATTAAACCTGCAATGAGATACTATCTCATACCTATTCAGATGGCTGCTATCAAAAAATTAAAACAAGAGTTGGCAAGGCTGTACAGAAATTGGTACCCCTGTGTACTGTTGGTGGGTACAAATGCGATAGAAAATAGTAATGGAGATCACTCAAAAAATTAAAAATTGAATTACCATATGATCTAATGATTCTGCTTTAAAGTGTACACCCAAAAGAATTGAAAGCAGGGCCTCGAAGAGATGTTTGTATACCTATGTTCATAGCAGCATTACTCACAATAGATTAAAACATGGAAGCAATCCATTGATAAATGAATGGATAAGCAAAATGTGGTACATAGATACATGTAATATTATTCAACCTTAAAAATAAGGAAAATTGACAAT
>PVKM010023954.1:0-20811 GCA_004027735.1 Carollia perspicillata
ACCAGGCCGGTATCTCCTCTCTTGTGGCCTCTCCCCTGACATGGTCAGCCATGTGTGCTGTCCCCCACACAGACATTCGTCCTGCTTGGGGAAGCCTACAGCCATGCACTGTAGTGGAAAACCAGGGACAGGCAGCCAGCCCCTCTCAGACACATTTTACTTTAAAAATATAATGTGGGCTGTAGTTAATGGTGCAGTTTTCTTGCTGTAAAGCTAAAATAGAATCATCTGCCTAAGTGAAGAGGACTGGTGACAATGAATTTCCATGTAGCCTTAGCGTCCTGTAACAACTTAGTCTATCGTAAAGAATTTAGGAAGCTTGCTGAAAGCCACTATTTTTGTTTTGGCCCTTTAGTGCCCGGCTTCTAATTATTTATTTCACAAAGTGCACTTCATGCTGCAATGTTTATTTTGTCTGTGAAAAGTCTTTTTGGTTTTCCTTACTAGTTGTGAAATTTTCACAGTTCAGTAGGTGATTCTTTTAGCATGTTAAAATTGCATTGGTATGGCAAGAACTACTGTCCATGAGATAATAGAGGTATACAGTACCAAGTTTCTGGGGCTTCCAGATGTAGGATTTGGGATCCTGCTTAGATTTTGTGGGAGGTGGGGAGGCTGGTAAAAAGAGAAATCCTTTCGCACAATGAAAGTGGTGAAAAAGATGCTCAGAGTACAAAGTCAAGTACCTGGTAGACATTTACAATACTGATTTTACTCTTCCCAAGTCGCTATTGAAATAAAGAGACCGATGGTTGCCAGAGTAGGGGGTTTGGGGGGATGTGTGAAAAAGGTGAAGCGATTAGGAAGTACAGATTGGTAGATACAAAATATAGTCATGAGGATGTAGGGTACAGCATAAGGAATACAGTCAGTAATGTAATAACTATGGCGCCAGGTGGGTGCTGGAAATACTAGGGAGAACAGTGAAGTATATGATGAACCGCTATACTGTATTCCTGAAACTAGTACAAAATAATGTTGAGTGTAAACTGTAATGGAAAAATAAAAACATAAAGAAACGGTCCTTATGTGCAGCGGCTCCATGATGGGTCAGAAGAAAGACAGAGTAATGGTGTGTTAGTCAGAGACAGTAAGCAATAGAGAATTTTATTTTATGGTTGTGATTTATATCCTGGTAGTTCATATTCTGTAATAGTAGCAAGTACTTAGAATTTTTTATTCTTCAGATTGCTTAGATAATCTCAAAAACAACAGGCTTTACCATTTATGGGCTTCATTTACCTGGTATTATTAGAGAATGAAGCTTTCGTCACAAGAAAATTTGTTAGAAAATTCATTAAAAACAAGAAAGTCTATTAGTTCTGAGTTACCAGAAACTGGTAACTTTCCACCATTGATTGGTCATGCATTCATTCAACAAACATATTAAATAGCTACTCCATGGATTAGATACTCTTTTATGGGTGAAGGATATATTAGTGACAAGATGGGCAAGATTCCTGTTTGCATGGAGCTTATATTCTGGAAGGGGGAATAGAAAGAAAACAAAGGTATAAGATAATTTCACAATTTCCTGAGTACTAGGGTAAAGATAACAGAGTGCAGGTAACTGGGTGACTACTTCAGTTTGGAAACTGAGACAAATCCTCTCAGTGAATGTCGCATCGGAGCCGGACTGGATCTAAAGGACGAGAAGGAACCAGCCGTTTTAAGATCAAGGTCAGACATGTCTGGCAGACACAGGCACAAGCTTGGTAACCTGATTAAACTAGATTTGGGGTATACATTTTTATGTGTAGTAAAGACAATTCTCATTAATAATTCATACCTCCTGGCCTTTAGATCATCTGTCTTCTCCTAGTGCTATTCTTTTTTATTTCCATTGACCATCTAAGTGTGTCATCCTCGGAGAGCCCTCCATCCCTCTGGTATACCCTAGGAAGAACGAAAGCAGTCCCAGGTGGACAAACTCGTTGTTGTCAGCAGGCTCAATTTCTACACATGCTGCAAACAGGTGCAGAGCAGCAGAGCTCACTGGGGGCTCTTCGGGCGCTCACGGGTGTGGGCCCATTCCTTTCTCCTTGCCTGGATTCTGAAGGGCAGACCCTTGCTGTGCATCTAAGATGCTTAGAGTTAACATCTTCCGACCATCCGTCCCCTTCCATCTCCTTATGCTAACTTCTTTAACCAAAATCGTTCCTGTGTTAGGTTGTTTTTTTTTAAATAAGGTACTTCTGGTTCTTTATCCCAGCTGGTGAACAGTTGAGTACAGGTATACCTTGGAGATAGTGCAGGTTCAGTTCCAGACCACCACAGTGAAGGAAATAACATTGCAGTAAAGCAAGTCGCATGAATTTTTGGTTACCCAGTGCATATAAAAGTTATGTTTACTCTATACTGTAGTTTATTAAGTGTGCAATAGCATTATGTCTTAAAAAGCCAATGCATATATCTTAATTCAAAATACTTTATTGCTAACAAATGATGCTAACCATCAACTGAGCCTTCAGTGAGCCGTAATCTTCTTGCCTCAGTGTTACTGGCTGCTGACGGAGCAGGGCGGTGATGGCTGAAGGCAGGGTTGGCTGTGGTATTTGTCTTAAAATAAGACAACACTGAAGTTTGCCACATCAATTGATCCTTTTTTTCATGAATGATTTCTCTGTAGCACAAGATGTTTGACATTTTACTCACAGTAGAACTTCTTTCAAAACTGGAGTCAATCCTCTTAAACCCTGCCACAGCTTTAGCAACCAAGTTCATGTAAATAATTCTTTCGTGTCATATCAACAATCTTCACAGCATCTTTGCCAGGAGTAGATTCTGTCTTAGGAAACCACTTTGCTCATCCATAAGAAGCAACTTCTTGCCTGGTAGAGTTAGATGAGATTGCGGCATTTAATTACATCTGTAGGCTCTACTTCTAATTCTGGTTTTCTTGCTATTTTCATCACATCCACAGTTTCTCCACTAAAGTCTTAAAATCCTTCAAAATCATCTACCAGGGCTGGAATCAACTTCTTCCCAACTCCTTGTTAATGTTGGTAGTTGGACCTCTTCCTATGAAGCACCAGTGTTCTTAAAGGCATCTAAATGGTGAATTCCTTCAGGAGGTTTTCAATTTACTTTGCCCAGACCAATGAGAGGAATCACTATTTATGACAGTTACAACCTTATAAAATGTACTTCTTCACTTTCAAGTAATAAGACTTGAAAGTCAAAATTGCCCCTTGATCCCCGAGGTGCAGAATGGATGCTGTGCTCGCCGGCATGAAAACAACATTAACCTCACTGGGCATCTTCATCAGTGCTCTTGGGTGACCTGGTGCATTGTCAACGAGCAGAAATATCTTGAATCTTTTTGCTGGGCAGTAGGGTTCAACAGTGGGCTTAAAAATATACAGTAAAGCAGGTTGTAAATAGATGTGCTGTCACACAGGCTGTGTTGTTCCCGTTATAGAACATAGGCAGAGTAGATTTCACATAACCCTTAAGGGCTCTGAGATTTTCAGAGTGGTAAATGAGCACCGCCTTCAACTTCAAGTCACCAGCTGCATTATCTCCTAACAAGAGTCAGCCTGTCCTTGGAGTTTTGAAGGCAGGCATCGACTTCTTTTTTCTAGCTGTGAAAGTCCTAGATGGCATCTTCTTCTAATATAAGGCTTTTTGGTCTACATTGAAAATGTTGTGTAGCGTAGCCACCTTGATTAGGTATTCTAGTTAGGTCTTATGGATAATTTGCTACAGTTTCTACATCAGCACTTACTGCTTTACCTTGTACTTTTGTGTTATGGAGTTGGCTTCTTTCCCTAAACTCGTGAATCGACTTCTGCTAGCTTACAACTTTCCTTCTGCAGCTGCCTCACCTCTCTCAGCCTTTATAGAATTGAAGGGAGTCAGGGTCTTGCTCTGGGCTAGGCTTTGGATTAAGAAAATGTTGTGGCTGGTTTGATCTTCGGTGCAGATCACTAAAACTTTCTCGATGTCGTCAATAGGGCTGTTTCGCTTTCTTGCTTTCTTATCTCATTCATGCATTCACTGGAGTAGCACTTTTAATTGCCTTCAAGAACTTTTTTTTCATTTACAACTGTTTGGTGCAAGGTACTAGCTTTCAGTCTGTCTTGGCTTTTGAGATGCCTTCCTCACTAATCACAATCATTTATAGCTTTTGATTTAAAGTGAGAGATGTGCCACTATTCCTTTTACCAAACACTTAGAGGCCATCGTAGAGTTATTAACTGACCTAATTTCACTCTTGTTGTGTGTCAGGTAATAGGGAGTCCTGGGGAGAGGGAGAGAGATGGGGAACAGCAGGTTGATGGAGCAGTCAGAACACACATTTATTAATTTAGTTGGCCATCTTATGTGGGCACCATTTGTGGCATCCCCAACCAATGACAGAAATAACATCAAAGGCCACCAATTACCATAACAAATATAATAATGATGCAAAAGTTAAAAACATTGCAAAAATTACCAAAATATTACAAGGAGATGCAAAGTGAGCAAATGGTGTTGAAAAATGGTGCCAATAAACTTGCTCAGTGCAGGGTTGTCACAGACCTTCAGTTTGTGAAAAATGGAGTATGTGTGGAGGTCAATAAAGCAAAGTGCATTGGAACAAGGCGTGCCTGTAGCCCCCTGCAAGCTGTGCCTGCTTCATTGCACCGTGCCCTGGGACTATAAGGAGACATGGTCTTGACTGGACGTAGACTTCCTCCCAGACTTTCCTTTCCCCCTGGTCTGTTAAAAGGAGGATGTTACTATGAAAAAATATTAAAAGGACCTACATGAGGAGTGTCAAATTTTAATCCATAGAAAGTGAGAAAAATTATTACAAATTTCACTTTCATTTGTCAGTGAAATGTTAATGTATGCAAGTTACACAAAACTTTGTCCAGGACCTTTGGTATGTGATAAACATCTAGGCATTGCCTGCACCTGAGATTTCTGCAGTATTTTAGGAAAGCAATGACAAATTTTCTGCCTAGTCTAGGTGCTAATGTATAACCTGGTTGTAATGCCAGTACCTCTGGACCTGACTCTTAATGCTGCCAGAATATTGGGCGGTTGATAAAAGAGCAAATTGATCAGATAGGAGTGTATGCGTGAGTCAATAAAGATAAATGATCTTTTATTGTGAAAATAGTATCTAGTCACCATTTCACAACTGAAAATCCCCCTCTCTTCCACACCCACTCATCAAGCTTCTCTTCTTTTAATATTTAAAATAAAATAGTCCAGCACTCTCCAGAGGCCTTGGGACTTCCCCAGTGCCACAGGTTATGATGTGTCTTTTCACACCTCTCGACTGGGGAAACCCCACACTCGGCAAAGGGCCAATTTTAACCCAGTGACTTACTAAGGAGATTCAGAATCTATGGAGCCACAGAGAGACTATTACAGGAAGGAGATAAATATAGGGAAACAATATGTGAAGCTGGCACTCTGACCAAGTTAACTGTTATCTTTATATCTTAGAAGGAGGTATGGAAATTAGCAAACGAGGCACTGTGGAAATTGGGAAAAGATGTTAATTCTCATATGTGAAAGGGAATTTCATGGGTAACAATCTTTGGGAGATGATAAGGCCATTTGTTTTTAAAATCTCAAAGAGATACTATATGATCCGTGAGAGAAAGTCCGTCTCAAAACCCCATGACACACCACTTGGGAACTTGCTGTGGAAGGGGCCCTTGGAGACCATCTGGTGTGTCCAGCTGCAGGACTGCCTCTCGGGGCTCCCTGACGGATGACCTGCCGGCTTCCATCTCACCCTGTGGTGCCGGAGAGCCCATTGTCGGCCGTGCGTGGGCGAGGCGGCCACCCCTTGGCTGGACAGTGCACTTGGTGAAAGTTGTTCATGTCAGGATGAAACTGCTTTCCTCTGATGTGCAGCCAGAGTTCTTCCTTTAACATACAACGTATCTCTCCTTTTCTCATGGCTCTGTCCAAATATTTGAAGACAGTTAACCATCCTATAACTTCTAAGTTTTCTCTTCTGCATGCTAAGCCCATCAGACACTTCAGCCCTCTTCATGCTTCCAGCTCTCCCTGTTCCAACCAACCTTTTCTCGATGGATTGACTAACTTTATAAGGCTCCTTCCTGAAACCCAGAGCTGGGACTGGAACATTGTCCTCTGGATAAGGTCACCCCAGATTAAGACTCTCTTTTCATGGCACAGAATGTGATTGGTCTTGGTGACCGTTGCATGTGATCTTGAGAAGAATGTGTGTTCTGCTGTTGTTGGGTGGAGTAGTCCACAGGTGTTTGTTGCATCCAGTGGATTGATGTGCTGTTGAGTTCTGTTATGTCCTTACTGATTTTCTGCCTAATGGATCTGTCCTTTTCTGATAGAAGGGTGTGGAATGCAGAAGAGCACTAAGCAAATTTAGTAACCAGCCTCACTCACTGGATTGTCCTTCAAAGGACTGTTGGCTACTTCAACCTCCCCAACACATCCCATAAACTCTTCCCAACCACCAGCCCCCAAATGAAAAAAAAAAACATTTAACAGGAAAAGATTCACCACTATTGAGGATATCTACAGAACTAGCTGAAGGTTCAGAAGGAAAACATCAAAGAGTTCTCCATATGTTTTAACCAATAACAGTATCCTCAGGATAAATGTATACTTGCTCAAAGTACCTATTTAGTAACCTTTTGAGGTTGAAAAGTTTTATTATCTATGCTTAAAAACCAGCTGTGGTGTTTTCCATTCCTCCCACAGCTTCTTGAACTATAGTCACTGACCATTCTTTTATCTGGCCCAGAAAATACCACTCAATTGTTATATCTGGGAAGAGGTCTAGTTTCCACCCAGTTTTTCATTAAATCAGTTCTGACTTTAGCCATGGATCTGAAGATGGTGCCAAACAGATTGGGCCCAATTAGCTCTCTTGGTAACCTGTTCCTTCTTGGCTGCATGATTCTAGGTATCTCTGACAGGCTCATTTGGTCTCGAAAACTTTTGGATTAAAAAAATAGCTTTGAAATGTAAATATATAAAACCATAGGGTTTGGAAGTACACAGAAAACTAGGTTCTAAAAATATAAATAAAGTGGTTTGCCCCATTTAGTTGAAAGTCAGGGCCTAAGTCCTTCTGACAATAAGTCCTGCTAAAGCTCCGTGGGTGTGATAAACTCGGGACAAAAAATCACAGTGTACTTTCACCCTTGCCAGGGGGGAGCCATTTATTTAGAGCCCTGTTAGGGTACTGGCTTCACACAAGGAGTAAGCAAAGAGCCATTTTCAAAACAGTCTGAAATGGGCTTCAGAGAAGGCACACTCACTGACCATCAGGAGAGAGATTTTATCTTTGTATTAAGAATGATACATGAGCCCTGGCCAAGCGGCTCGGTGGGATGGAGTGTCGTCCCGTGCACCGAAAGCTCGTGGGCCCGATCCCCAGTCGGGACGCATGTGGGAGGCAACCAATTGATGTTTCTCTCTCACACCATGTTTCTCTCTCTGTTTCTCTCCCTTCCTCTCTCTCTAAAATCAACAAACATATCCTCGGGTGAAGATTAAAAAAAAGAATGATACATGTCTTTCTTTTGCAAGATTTTCTTATAGCAAACATGAGGTTGGGCATGACAACTTTATTTCTGGAAAATGTGTGTGTGTGTGAGAGAGAGAGAGAGAGTTGACATTTTAAACATTTAATATTTTATTTTATTATTTTTATTTATTCACTTTTTTCCAATCACCATTTATCCCTCCTATACCTCCTTCTACCTTCCCCCTTGCCCCTTCCCCCTCCCCCTGCTACTATCACACTGCCATTTAACAACATTTTAAATCTCTTCTATAAAAAGATACTTTATGGTAAACAATGAAATACCATTTTTCCAATTTATAATACATCTGTATCTGGATATATTTTTGTATGTCCACAGCATTTTCATCTCTCCATATACTTTGTGCACAGACATATTATATCATAGTTTAAAAGAATAAAAACCCAAAGTTATAGCAAATTTTTATAGATAGATCTCTTTTTAATGTCAAACTATTTCATGATTTTCATAGATCTTTTTTTAAGTTTCTGATGCCTCTTGGCCTGTGACTTTGGAGCAGTGTATGGGCCTCTCTTACAATTAATGAGACACCCCACTGTAGGGGAGTTGTGGGCGGCTGAGGGGAAATAGAGACTCTTTAGCTGGTGAACCCAAAGAGCCTCAAAACCTTCCTTCACCACAACTGAAGCTGGAGTTCCTGACCACATGGACTTCAGAATGTCTGGTTCTGCTAAGGCTGATGTGGCAGCGTGGGATAATAGATCCCATGCTAACATACTAGATCACCTTGAGTTCATCAAAGAGTTGCTCAGTGTCCTCCAGATAACTGGGAATTAATAAGATCTCAATCCTGCTGTGGGTGAAATAAGCCTATTAACAAAAATTTAGAACCTGGGACAGATGCTAATATGGATACAGTCATGTCAGTGGGGACGCTTTGGACTCACAGAAAATAAACTGTTCTGTGAGTCTTGTAACAGTCTTGTAAATAAGGAGAGATTTATTATCTTGCATAATAAAAACCTATTGCAAGGCAGTTTCAGGGTTGGTTAATTTAGTTGTTCAACAATGATATTAAGACCCCCGTTTCTCTTTTGTTATTCTCAACATGTTGGCCTTTTCCTGGGTTTATCTCTTCATGATTGCAAGATGGCTGCTGATGCACCAGTCATCACCTATTTCCTTTGAGATGAAGAAAAGGACAGTTTCTCAATTTGCCTGTTAGGCCCTTAGCAGACTTCCACTCACAAATCATTGTACAGAATTATGTTGCATTGTTGCTTCCTAAAACAATGACTGATTCTGGAAATAAAAATCAGTAATTGGATTAAATGAAGAATCACCCCCATAAACATTTAAAGGGCATCTTCACAGAATGTGTGGTCATATGAAGAGGGATCAAGATCAGGGTTCAATTAACAACAAGAACTGGGCAAATGGTAGTAGGGTGGGCAGCCAATACTGTCTGTACAAGCACTTTATGTTTAAACAGCACACCTACTATCTCATTTAACAAAATGATTTTAGGGCACTGGAAGAGAAAAGTGATCAGTTCTATCCTATACCATCATGGGAAACTAAACAGAAGCACTGTGTATGGAAAATAGAAGTTATGTTTCTGTTTCTATGTAACAGTACAAAGAAAGACGGTTTTTATCAGGGAAAAAATACAAGCAGGGGAACACTGAAGGCACTCACTGTTCACCAACTACTCAGCTGCCATTTTCACCGCTTCCCACTTTCGTCCTTGCCGGTGAAACTCGATTTCTTCTGATGGCATTTTACTGACTGCCGGGGCTGAATCAGGATTGTCCAACAGACTCACGGATGGAGAGCAGGGTGGCAGTTGAGGGGTTTGGGGAGATCAGGGGGTGGAGGGATTGAGCAAAAAGGAAAAAGGACTCGTGGACATGACAACTGTGGTGATTGCTGGGGTGTGTGTGTGTGAGGGGACTACATTGTAATGGAAAAAATGTACAGTTAAAAATAAATATAATAGATTGAAAAAAAGATTATCCAAGCTTATCAAAGCAGTGTCATTGGCAGATACACATGTTTCTTGATGTTAGTGGTATCCATAGGATACAGTCTGGCCAATAAGTAGAAATCCTCTGGGAATGAGGCTTCTGGGAAAGTTTTTGTTTTCTTAATCAACGGGACAAGTGTTAGCAGAGAGCTTACTGGGACCTCCTTTTCCTTTTCTTCCTGCCATGAACGTAAATGTGATGTCAGGTGCTGTGGCAGCATCTTTGACTACATGGGATAGCCATCACGAGGAGAAAGTATTCGTATTAGCAAGTGGTGGAACAGAAAGATAAAAAGATCTTGAGTCACAAGACCAAGCTTAGAACTGCCAACTTGCAAATTTCTGGTGATGTGAGATAACTTAATGCCCTCCTTGTTTAAATGACTGGAGTTGGGTATTCCATTACTTGCAACTAAATACATACTGACTGGTACAAAAGTAATGAACAATGTCTCATGTACATATTGCAGCTATCCTGTCACTTCTCTGCCCTAACATTTTTGTTGTTCTGTGCCTCTGGGTTCAGAGAACATAACAACTTGCCCACAGCCCTTCAACTCCATCTCACTCACATTCTTCTAGTCTTCTACACTCTCAACACTTTAGGGGTTACTTGATTTTTTTACCTCTTTTCTATACCTATTCATGTTTTCTTTACCAACTAGTTTTGAAATTCCTTCAGGACAGAGACTGGGCCTCTTACTCTTCTGGTGTCTGTTTCTGTAGTTGATGTGGAGAGGGTTCTCAGTGATGGGGAAGTGAATGGATAATGTGGCTTTCCTTTTTCATCTCAGCCAGCAGGAAGAGAAGGAAGCAAATGACTTGTCTTAAGAAGGTACAAACTTACCACCTTCTTGGTCTTTAAGTTGGAAAGCAGAAGCTATGGAATATCCTATGGCAATTTCTTCACACTACATCACTAATCATCATAAGTGGACATTATTTGCATTTTGGTTACATATGAATACCTCAGTACTCATAGGCTTCAGAACTTGTCAAACCCTATACTCATCACACTTTGACAAGAAAAACGTATTAGAACTTGGCATTTGCTTGGTACTTGTCAGTTTCAGCGCTCCTCACCAGTTCTGGAACAAATTAACGAGTACCTAATGAAGTACCACTGTATTTTATGAACAAAATAGGAGCAGGATTGGGTGGCATCTTGTGATGGTTAGCTTGCAACAATGCATTTTAGGGAAGCACCCCCATGTATTTGAGTTATAGATGGCAAATGTGGAATAAGGGAACTTCATAGCTTAAGGAAGATCTCTAATGGACATTGTGATTTTGGGGGCGGTTGGATTGCTACAACTAAAAAATTCCCTTGCATGAGTTTGTCAGTTTCAGGGGATTTTGGTCATGATTCAGTGAAGTGGAACTTTTAGTTGAAATGAGAATCTCAGAGCCTTTGTGCATCTTTGTTCATAGCCAGGGTGGCACCTCGGGTGTGTTAATGTCCATCCCCAGCTTTGCAGGTGTTTTTGCCTCCAGCGCATGCTCTCTCTGGGTCACCTCCTCCTGCAGATCCTCTGCTCCTATTTCTTTCTCTCGAACACAAGTGTCCTTTGTGGCCACAAGATGTAACTCCAGCACAGTGCTTTATACTGACGACTGTGGGTTTTCCTTAAGGTAACTGTGGGTGGCCCCTCCATTTATTTTCTTGCTTCCTTTTTGTTTCTGTAAATTCTGCCCTCCACTTTCCCCCGAAGCACATGCTGTTCATGTAATCTGAATGGCCATTTAGAGGAAAGATCAGAAGTTTGTTGTTTCATTACCAGCATAAATCAAAACTTTGTGTTCGCATTGCAATCTGAGTGAGTCCAGGAATAGCTTTGGGATTGCTAAGTGTCTGGAGAGCACTGACTACACAGACATGTTTTGAAGCCGGCTATAATAGTTTCTACAGCTGTTAACAGTTCGTAGAAGAATGGCAGCATTATGTATCAGCGTTTAAAATGTGCATGACTTGCATTGCACAGAAGTCAGATTGGGATAGAATCGGATTTTTTTTCTGAAACTTGGCCAGGAAAGTCTTCAATAACTAGAGAAATTCTTTTCACTGCTGAAATCAACATGAAGGACATTGTGTTATTATAATTGCTTATAGCTCACCATGAAAGTTGTCTTTGTGTGAGTGGATGTACGGGCTGTACTGTTTTGTTTTTATTTATTCTGCATTCTTTATTTTAATGTCCTTTCCTTTTTCCTGACCAGAAAGATTGTTATTGAGCCCTTCACAAAGCTGAAATAATGCAGTGTGTTAAAAAAAATGTTAACAATTCAAAGCAGTTATAAAAATTTATAAGTTGGCTGAATGCTTGGGAAATTTCTGCATATTTTAATATAAATAGGTAATGCAAATATTTGTTCTTTGCATTGAGAGGTGAGTCTCTGTTTTCCAAAAGGCCCTGCTATTTAAATTAGACTCACTTGATTGTATTGAAATATGAAGCTTCTATTTTGAGTGATGGCAAATACTAAATGCCATGATTGTTATCAAATACAAAAATGTAATAAATTAAATGAGTTACCACATCATGGGGTTAAAAAATTTCCAGAAATCAGTAGGAATTGCTTCATGATTAAAGTTTCCAGAATGGTAACTTGCTTAATAGTTTTTTGAGATTTCCAAGTTGAGATTCAGCTTTCTCATGCGAAAAGAACTATTTGGACCATATCTGTACCCGGCCGATTTTACTGTGTCTTTAAAGAATTGAGAGACTTAATTCAAGGTAGAAAAGAGAGAGGTATTTTGGGTGGGAGGGATATATATATAAATAAAGGAAAGGAAATTGAGTAAACATTGGAAAGATATTAAACTCTTTCTGGTGAGCTATGACTCAAGATGCACACCCAGTAAGGTTTTTGCGGAAGGATGAAGATAGAAGTCCTTAGAGCTCCCTGAGATACTATGGGAAACTGGAGCTACCCGGATGGCACTACGCAGGGGACAACTCACCCGGTGGAGTCAGTTGCCAGAGGTGAAGTGAAGACAGTCCAAGCATCAAGTCCCAGGCCCAGCATTCTGGACATCGTGGCAGTGGGCTACCCCTTCCCAAGCCACACAGGCTGTTGAGTCAGCTTGATGATCCGAGAAAACCTCAGCATAGACCTTGAGGTTGAGGTCTCCTTTCAGCGTGCTAATGAGTTCCCATACTTCACCTTTGTCAGCTCCTCATTTCCCAGCTAATACTTCAGCAATTATTCATCAAGGTGAGAGGGAAAGAGGGCAACAACAGGAAGGGAGGAAGGAAGACTCCCAGGGTGAAGGGAGTGCCTACCCCACAAACTTTATACGCCACCTCACAATATTATTCAGACATTGGCTGCCCCTTACTTCCTCACATCTGTGGCATTGGGTCACAGCATCATCTCTGAGGCCAGCCTGCACCTTCCTGTTGGTCTACACCACTCAGAGGCTTGTGGGAACAATAGACCCATCTGGAGGAGTTCATCTGTGGTGGGGGAAATGTCTTGCCTTGGCATTCAACTGCTAATGTTTCCCAGGGAGAACAGGCGGGGAAATTTGCACTTTCCTAAACTAAGAGGCCCTACCTGATTGAGAAATAAGGTGAATAGCTGACATTTTGGTTGAGTGCTTATGATGTATACCTTGTTGAAAAGTAGAGACGCCAGTGGGTAGCCTGGCCAGCAGAGGGAAATGTGAAAGTGGTTTGATGGAAGACGGTACACAAGCCAGAGGTGAGCTAGAAAAGAAATAGGAAACCTGGACCGAAATCTGGGTTTCTCAGAACACTGAGGATCCTTGGTAAATACTTGTCCTCATTGAAGACTGGTTTTGGTATAGAATAAAAATAAATACCAGCCTGGAATATACAATTCAGATTCCCCAGTCAGAAAAATGGTCCTAGACCAGTGATTTTCAAACTTTTTCATTTCATGGCACACATAAACTAATTACTAAAGTTCTGTGGCACTCCAAAAATATTTTTTGTCCATCCGATAAAAAAATAGGTATAATTTTGATTCATTTACACTGGATGGCTATTGTGCCAGCTGTTGTCATGTTTTAAATTTGACAATCTAAGGGAAAAGAGGTCATTCCTCGTACTACATAGCCAGGTATCTCATGTTTTAAACGTTCTTGTGGCACACTGGTTGAAATTGCTGTGCTAGAACAGTGGTTTTGGTTTTGTTTTTGCCTTCTCAGAGCTGTAGAAGGAACTCTTAGAAGCTGAGAAGTCCTAAGTACTCTCAAGAAACACACACACACGCATGTGCCCAAAATATTGCACCCTATTTATGAGGTTGCCAGGTCCTTTGGAACCAGTTGTCTTAGGTGGGTGGAATGTGTCATCAGCAAAGTCTGGCAGTAGGCAACACTTTCAGGTGCAGGTGGAGAGGATGGCTGGCAGGGAGTCCAGAGAGAGCCTAGCATGGGTTTCCCAGCTGTAGGAAGGGAAGCGAGCAACGAATTGCGTTTCATCAACGTGGGAGCTGATGCTGGGACTGACTAGCTATAGGAGGCAGCCTAGGCATGGGGACTGAGAGTTAGGGGTATAATATCCATCTGGAGATTCCTAATCTACTGGGAAAGGAACAAAGAGAAGGCACCAGGAATCATATAAGAAGAGAGTAACTGAAATGGGGCTAGAAGGCGCAGGCTGGGCCACCAGGAAAGAAAGCCCAGGAATCCAAACTAGAGTTGGAGCTGACTTGAATGGGCTTCTTGGGATTGCTCAGCTAGACTTTTCCCGTCTATGAGATCGTCAGCTTCAAACCAAGACAGGAGCCAAGCCCTTAGGCGGGGCAATGTGGGTCCGTCTCTGGGAATCTGGGGGGAAGGAAGGAGCTGGGCAGAGGATCTGCCTAGTGATTGTGACTGTGATGCTGTTCCTCTCTGAAGCATTAGTAACCTGGGGAAGGGTTTGTGTGAATTACCACTTTCAAACCTTCCTAACACATTAACTTTGGGTCTAGAGATGTTCTTTACCTTTTGAATTTTTCTCATCCTGTGGATTTGTCCATTAATTTGCATTTACCTTTAACCTGCCATTCCTGGGCCATTGGCCAGTCCTGTTCCGTTCTCTCACCGGAGACCCAGTGACCTCCCTGTTGTGGCCTTCCTCTGCAAAAGAAAAGTTGGTAGCATTTGTTAGTCCATCAGGTATTTTGGGATTTTAAATACCATCAGGTATTTAAAATCTAAATATTGGAAATTACTGAATTATAGTGTCCTTGATCGGGTAGAGTAAGTACTCAAGAAATATTTATAGTTGTATTGAATGAATGATTAAATGAGACATGAATTGTATAACATGAAACTAAGGGTTGAAATGGCACTACTTGCTTACTTTGCTTTGATGTCCCTTGAAAGATTAATATTAAGACAGGCTGAGGTCCCCATATGTGTGGTAATTAGTAGATCGTGTGGGCCGTATGTGTCCCCATATGTGTGGGCTACTCTTGACTATTCAGCAGAGTAGAGGAGACATGTCTACTTAAGTGGTGGCATTTACTGTATCGAAACAGTGCTGCTATCTTTGGTAGAGTGGTAATGATTGTTCTCAACCATTAGTCAGTTGCTGGAGTTTTGGAATGGAATACTCGTAAAAGAAGAGACCATTGAACTGAGGGGGAAGAGGGACTGGGGCGACTCCAGGCGATTCTGCACTCTGGAGGGTGCTGTTCCACAGAGTGAATTTGTGGCTTTAATCATGAACATTTAACAGCAATTAATTAAGCTGCTTTAGGGGCTTTAGCAAGGGCCAGCTGAAATGTAAGATGTGGTATTTGAACAGCGGTGAATACAGGGAAGATTAGGGGAAACAAGTAATGGCATGAAGGTCAGTCCCAAGCAGCGCAAGAGTGCTTCTGTGCTTGGATTGGTGAGCCTTTTCTTCTTCAGGTTTAGATTGCAATTACAAAGAGGAGGCCTTCTCCCCTTCGATGGCTGTCTTCAGTAGGAAACGTGTTGCTCAAATTTACCTACCCTTTGCTCTAGTAGAAAGAAACACAATGTAATTTGAAGTCTAAATCAATGTAATTTAAAGTATAATTACGTGGGTACTGGGTATCCATGGCAAGTTAGATGACTACAGTTCAAAAACAAGGGATGGGAATCCAAGAATTGAAGAAATTCTTTCAGATAGGAAAGCATCAACAAGTAGACAGATTTCCTCATTAAAAATGGATCTCTACATTTCTGAGATAAACAATAATTTAAACATGAAAAATATATAGCACTCCTCATAGACATTGATAATGCTTTTACCTGGTGAGTTGGGTGTATACATGAGTAGTGACAGAAGAGTGTGGTGAGAGATGAGGAAATCACAAGACTGAGGGCAGAGATCATTCGGCTGGGGCAGTCGCCCGCTTGTCCATTGGCACCTTGAGTCCTCCCCACGTCTCAGACTCCTCCCCACCTCTCAGACTCCTCTCCACCTCTTGATACCAATACTTCCTGCCCAGCTGAGAACCCAGTTACTTCCCAAATGGACAAAACACTTTAATCTTGCTTTCTTCTTAGCAGCATTAAAGGTGGGGATTAGGACAGAGGGAAAGAATGAGGTGAAGTGCTGATGTTGGCCTTGGGAAATGACAAAGTTTATGGAAGTTGAATGTGGTATAAATAAAGATCTGTAGAAGTTCTGAATGGGGGATCACTCTCATGGGCAACAGGAAAGTGTTCAGAGAGGAGGTGACATTGAAACTGGGGAGGGAAGGACAGGTAGGGGGATTCCGTTAGGTATACATGGAAGAATATTCCAGGAAGGGAAAAATAGCCCAAGTAAAGGTGTCATGGCAAAAATTCAAGTCTGTTCCAGGAACGGCATGCCACCCAAGGTAGCTGGAGACAAAATAGGTACAGTAAGTAGAGGCCAAAGTAAGTACAGTAAGTAGAGATTACGAGAGGCCATAAATGCCTGGTTAAGATTTTATTTGGTATATAAGTAACTCCTTATGCAACTCACCAAATATGAATGTTCATCTCCTAAAACTTCTGCTTAATAAAGATTGATTTTTCACCAACAAGCGCTTCCTAAAAATAGGGGCACAATTGTACTTTGCTAAGCCACCTTTTAGTATCTTAAAGGCAAGGGCTTGGCCACCTTAACCCAAACCTAGACTATCCACGAAGTTCAGGAGACCACAGAGCACTTTAGGATTCCAAAATGTGTGTGGTGGTGTCTTCCTTCTTTTTTCTTCATTTTAAAAAGATTTTATTTACTTATTTTTAGAGAGAGGAGAAGGTAGGGAGAGAGAAAGGGAGAAACATTGATGTTCCAGACAAACATCTACTGGGGACGTGGCCCCAAGCAAAGGCACGTGCCCTGACTGGGAATCAAACCAGCAACCTGTAGGTTTGTGGTAAAATGCCCATCCCACTGTGCCACACCAGTCAGAGCTCTTTTTAAAAAATTATTTGTCTTTACCATGTGGTGCAGTTACAGGGTAAATGTGACAGATTATATTTTCGATAAGTGGCCAGATCGAGTTCTTCCAGTTCATACAATCTTATTACACAGTGACCTTGACTTTACTTCCGTCAAAAGGTGGGCTCTATGTTCTCCTGAGGCTGGCCTGTGATTATAGTGGAAGTGACATCATATGACTTCTGAGGCTATGTCATAAAAAGCCATGCAGCTTCCTCTTAGTTCTCTTGGGACAGTGGCCTTTGGAGCCCTACACCCCTATTTAGGGAGTCAGGAGTCTCCATCCTGTAAGGAGCCCCAGGCCACTCGCAGGCCCTCTGGGTGGCAGTCAGCATCAACCACCAGAAACGTGATTGAAAAATGCCTCCAGATGATTCCTGGCCCCAGAAGTTGATTCACCTCAGCCCTCAGGTCCTTCTTGCTGAAGTCCCAGATGTCACAGTAGAGCAAATAGTCCCCACTGTGTCCTTGCCAAATTCCTGGCACACAGAGTCAGTGAGCATAATAAAATGGTTACTTGATGCCGCTAGGTTTGGGGTGATTTGTTATGCTGCGGTAGTCCTCCAGCAGTGCGACTCCTGTAATCCCTCTCTGTGCAGCAGGATCAGAGCTGTATCCCGGGGAGGGAGGGAACTATCACTGCTTAGAAGGCCCTGTTAGGTGATTAACAAGTATCATCTCATTTGATCTTCCTAACAACATTATGTGATTAATGTTACCAACCTTATCGTATAGGGAACTAAGGCTCAGAGAGGTTAAGTGACTTCTCTAAGGTCACACAGCTAGGAAGCAAACCGTTTTTCTGTCTCTATAGTTCAATGGGTTTCCCTATCACCCGAGATCTCCCTAGGGCTGGAGGAGAACCCCCACAGAGTCACACAAACAGTGAATTCTGCTACCCAGGTCACCTTTCCATCAGGTGGCACACTTGCTGAGCACCTGGGCCAGGAGCTGTAAGGGAGATGAAAAGACAGATGTGGCCCCTGCCTTTGCAGCAATGATAAGCATTTGGGTGGCTAGGCAGCTATAAGTCCCGTGCTAGTGTCTGATCCAGTACTGTGGACCTTCACGGAGGAGGGAGGTCACTTTGGAGTCTTGGGCAAGTAGGTGGCCTCCTGGTGACCTCCTTTCTACCTGGTGAAAATAGGGAGGACCGACTGTATCTCCCAGTTCTCCCATAGAGTCTTGGTTTATGCCTGTTGCCCTAGCAAAATTATTACTATTTTATTATAATTAATTAATTTTTAGAGAGAGAAACATCAATTTTTATTGTTCCACTTATTTATGTATTCATTCATTCATTATTGTACATGCCCAAACCTGCAACCTTGGTGTATGAGGACAATGCTCCAACTAACTGAGCTACCCAGCCAGGGCTCTCAGTGAAATTATTAATAACATCTTTTAGTCTTACGAGTGTCCCATTTTGGATGATAAATTACATGGTCGCCCTATGGTGTTCCTCTCCCATTGAACTTTTCTGAGGAAATGGGGTGAAGTGCTTCTGAACCACCACGTGAAGTGGTGTGAAGACAGTGACGAGAGGCCCGGACAGGTGGAAGACTGTGTCAGCTGAGTGAAAAACTTGTTCGTTCGCCGTCCAGCAAAAAGTCCAATAGTGGTTTTGTTTAATATAAATGAATACTTATTGGGCATAAAGGGTATATTACAGCTAAAAATCTCACTTGAAAAAGGTGGAAAGAATTATGAACTACAGATTGCCAGTTAAAAAATGGTCACAGGGACGTAAAGTACAGCATGAGGAACATAGTCAATAACATTACAGGAACTATGTGTGGTGTCGTATGGGTGCAGGACTCATTGGAGTGTAGATGTCTAATCGCTGTGCTGGACCCCAAAAACTAATATATTATATGTCAACTGTAATTGAAAAATAAATTTTAAAAAGCCTGAATTGATAAAAACAAACAATAAAACCTCCCCAGCAAACCACATTGAATTGGTTATTTAAATTGACCTAATTGGTTTGTGTCTGGCCAGATGGCAAGAACAGTACATATCTCCCTTGAGGAGAATGAAGGTAAATGAATCGAGTACAAGGACAGGCTACATTTCTCAAAGTGTGGTCTGCAAACCATGGGCATCAGACTTGCTTTGGGCAAGAGAGGGGATTAAGAATGCAGATTCTGGGTCTCTACCCTGGACCCCAAAATCATTCTCAAAGGATGGACTTGGCATATTTAGCAAGTTCCCCAGCTAATTCTACTGCACCCTGAAGTTTGAGGACATCTGGCCTTAGACGCTTAGAATCAAGGAAACCCTAAGGCCCTAGAAAAAATTCATTATTTGGGGATCGTTGTTAGTTGGTGTATTGATTTAAAATCACGAATGCAGTGAGAATTTGGACCAGTAAGCTGATCCCAGGGCCAGTGGTAATCTTAGCACTGTGAAAAGAGGATGAAGTTTGTCTTAATTTCAGACCACCTCCCCGTGTTATAAACCCACCCACGTGAATGAGGAAAAGCCTGTATTATTTTATTACGAGGAAAGAAGATACATTTCAACATCAGTTTTTTTCTCTTTATTACCTCTTGGCCATTGGGATTAATCTCATAGTCAATTTGCTAAGCACACTCTACTAATATTTAAGAACTTCAGAAAAAGAGGATCTGTGTTGATCAGAGTTTGGTTTATTGTGAGCAATTCTAACAAAGTTGGACAAGCGTGGGGAGTGGTACCAATGGTACCCTGCAAATTCAAGGTAGTGCAGATTGCGTGTCACTTTCCCTGGATGTTTTTGTCGGGGAAAACAGAACTTTGCAACAGAGTGAAAGAAAGAGCCTGGACAATGGAAGAAGCTCCTCAAGCCCGACCAGCTTCTTGCTGAGGTAGATAAACAGAGGCCTAGAGAAAGGAAATGGCTGGAATGAACCCTTGCAGTGCCGTGTATTCTTGGACTAGTCACTTACTTGTCATTGTCATCTCTGAAATGTGGAACAATGGCAATGTCTGCTTTTGTAGTTTTGGGAAGAGTAAAACAAACAAGAACATGCATGTGACGTGCTGAGTGTAGCCCTGGGTACCGATGTCAGTGCTCCCTGCCGGGGTGCTATATATTATTATTATCATTATCATTATCATTATCATTATCATTATTACCATTATCATCATCATCATCATCATCATCATCCTCATCATCAACTGCAGTCAAATAGGTAGTTAATGGCAGAGCCAGGCCCAGACCTCCTGCCTCGCTGAATTTTCTGTGGTGTTCATGGAGTTCCAGAGATCGGTCACATGAGATACCTGTGTGTCTCCACCTCATCAAATGCTATTTTAAGACCTTCTTTCAGAAGGGCCCCGGGACAGTGAGCTCTGGCTGGCTGCCTCCAGCTGCACAGTCTGTTCTCAGGGGCGTGTGGCCTCTGTGTTCCGTCTGGCCATCTGTCTGTGCCCCATAGGGCACTGTGCTGCTGGTCACCTTACTGTCCCCAAACCCTGTGGGGACTGCCTGTGGTGGCGTGAATGGGGAGCTGAAGCCTAAGATGCGTGAGCTGCTCTGTAGGGAGCGTTCCTCCGTAGTGACATAGATAACCAGGAGGCCTGGGAACTGTTGGGACAGTGTGTGGGCTTCAGAGGTGGATGCCTGGTCCTACCAGTTACCAGCTGTGGGACTTGGATAAGTTACTTGTGCCAAAAAACCCCTCAGTTTCCTCATTTGTAAAGTCTGTAACAAGAATGTCCACTTCACAGGGTCCTTGTGAGGTTCAGAGAGGAAATTCACTCAAGGCAAAGAGCCTGGGCCAACAATATACAAATGGTGGCTGATTGTGAACTTCTTAAATGACATTTCATTCATTTAGAGGGGAGTTAGGATATGGAGAATTTCTTGATGGGAAGGACAAAAATCAGGACAGAGAGTTGTAATTTGTAATGA
>PVKM010023955.1:0-20855 GCA_004027735.1 Carollia perspicillata
GACTATTAACTTGTTTATTTCTCTTTGACTCCCACCAAAATAAGGCTTTCAGAATACCATACCAGATTGTAACTTATTCCCTTTCTCTACTTCCATGAAAGTAGTTCATCCATTCACACGTTTCCATTTATCTTCCCAAATGGCAGAGAACCCATTTATAATAGCAAAGAACAAACAAACAAATCACCCCAAACAAATACCAAACCAAAAAAAAGAAATATCTAAGAATAAAATTAACAAGAAGTATGTGCAAGTTTTATGAAGTAAATGTAAAATTTTACTGAGGGACAGAAAGGAAGATGTAAGTAAAATAAAAAACGTAACATTGTTTCAAGCAAGATTCAATAATGAAAGCAGAAAGATGTTTATTCTCCCCCAAATCACTCTTTATTTAGTTTTAATTGATTTTAGAGAGGATGGAAGAGAGAAAGAGAGAAAAACCAAAAACAAACATCGATTTGTTGTTCCACCTATTTATGCACTCATTGATTGATTCTTGTATGTGCCCTGCCCTGGATGAAACCCGCAACCTTCGTGTGTTGGGAGAACACCAGGATACTCTAACCAACTGAGCTATCTGGCCAGGGCCCATATCAATCTTTAAATTCAAAGCAATTTCTGTTAAAATACCAACAGGATTTTTTTAATTTGCCACAGTTTATAAAAAATATATATCTCACAACAGCTGGGAAATTCTAAAAGAGAAACTTGAGATGGGGGAAAACAGGAATCCCCCCTAAATATTAAAGTCTTTTGAAGTTGTTAATAATTAAAATGTAAGTTTTATACCGAAAATCAATAAAGAGGAAACAAAAGACAACGAGACATTAGAATATAAAGAGAGATTTAGATTTTGGCAAAGGTAGCTTTTTCAGATCAGGGATAAATTGAATTTGGACAAGTGACTATTTTTAGTTGAAAATAAAGCTGCATCTCTGTCTCACTCCTTTAACAAAAATAAAATTCATTTAGTCAAAGATTGAAATATTAAAGTAATTTAAAATGCAGCAAATACATTCTAAAACAGGTAGGGTGTGTGTGTCGATTTTGCCTCCCAGGGACATTTGACATTGTTTGGAGACATTTGGTCATCACACCCACTGAGGAGGGAAAGCTACCGGCATCTAGTGGAGAGAGGCCAGGGATGCTGCCAAACATGCTCCTACACACATACAAACCTCCACAACAATGACCACATCCAAAATGTCAATAGTGTGGGGGCATGAATATGATCTTGGAATGCTGAAGACCTTGCTAGTAGGGCACAACACTGAGAAGTAATAATGTATATAAATGTTTATAAGCATTGTGTTTTTTAAAAAAATTTTTCTTGAAAAATTTCACAAAATTTCCAAAAGCAAAGAAACTGGGAAAAAGTACTTGCAGCATCTGTCAAGCATCATCAGACCAACTTACCTAATATATGAAGAGCTCATAAAAGTCATAGGAAAGAAGAATCCTGCTTTTTAAAAGTTGGGCAAAGGATATAGACAGGTAGTTTACCAAAAAAAAAAGAATTCAAATAAAAACAGTCATTACAACAAAGTAAATTGGATTGTGCGGATATAGAAAGGTTAATATATGTTGATTAGGGTTGTTTTCTTTTAAACAAGATACAGCACGCTATAGTATTTTCTGTTTGGTGTAAAAAATTTTATGCCTGTATTTTTAAAATGATATTCAAGGAAATATTAACAACAGCTACACTTGGAGGAAGAGACGGGGAAGGAGGTGGGATGCATGATAAGGAGGCTATATTTTTCATCCACTATTTTCTACAAGCTTGAAATGTGAGATAGACAGAGAGGCCCAGGAGGTGAAGTTGGAGAAGGCAAGTGCCTGATCACAGACCGGTGCAGAGGGCCTAGGCCATCATTTTATTTTACTTTCTCTTATTCTTTTGTACTCTTCCTTTCTTTGTGTAGGCCTGACTTTCTGGCCTATATTATTTTCCTCTGTCTAAAAAACTTCTTTTAACATTTCTTGCAAGGCAGGTCTACCATCATTATTTTAAATAACTAAATGTAGTTGGTTATAACTACAGATGTTATTTATGTACCAATCCTCAATTATCACACATTTAGTCTGACTTGAGGTAGAGGGGATTTTTGCAAATTCTATATGTCTCCCTCCCCGTAGCAGGGTTTTAAAATTCAACAAAGTATTTGGGGTCTTTAGAATTGGCTCTGCAGTTCAGGAGCCAGGGGTAGTTAATCATTAGCAAGTGTGAATAACTCCCAATGACACCCTTGGAGCTCATTATTCATCACCTTTTACATGCAATAATAACAAAAGCTGTCAAACCATTTAGATTGTTGTACTGGATGACCAAATCTGCAAAATTGGAAAGGTTAATTCTGATGCAGGCAATTTTTACAGAAAATAGGCCAAGCGTTACAACATATAAAAATAGAGCAAGATGCTTTTCCATAAAATGAATTAATAAATGTTATCGATGTATGGATGGAGTCAGCATGTCCCCTGAAAGGCATGGAGCATTTAAGTAAAGAGGGAAAAATCTGTTATCTGCCAGAGTTTTCATCCGGCTTCCACAGGGTGTCATGCAAAAGCCAAAACAATTCTTCCATATTACCTTAAAAGGGAGGAAAACATATTCACTTCCAAGCTACTTGGATGTACTGGTACTTTAATTTTAAAACTTAGATACATATTTTATTTTTCTTACTCATTTTGGAAGCTCTCCTCAGCAACTCATCTTCAGAGTAGATTAGCAGGGCTACTCCTCATGGGTGAAATAGGTGTCTAAATCGGTCCAGATTTTTCACTCCCCTTTTGTTTTGGTTTGGCAACAACTCACACACATGTCTACTAGTTCTGAATCAATTTTATTTTTTAAAAACCTTAAAAATAGCCAGGTGACCTCAGAAATAAGGGCTTTGTCATGTACAGAATGCCTTTGTTTGTTTTGCTTTTTCACTTTTTATTACGGATTGATTTATATCTAACAGTGGAAATCCTAGTATAATGAACCCCCACATAGTCATTGCCTAGCTTCAACAATTATTAACCTATGGCCACTCTTGCTTCATCTATACCCTCACACACATCCTTCTCTACTGTATTATTTTGATTTTTAAAAAACGTTTATTTATAGAGGGGGAAGGGAAAGAGAAAGAGAGGAAGAGATACATCAGTCAGCTGTCTATGGCATACTCCCCACTGGGGACCTGGCCCGTAACCCAGACATGTGCCCTGATGGGGAATGGAACTGGCGGCCTTTTGGTTTGCAGGCCAGCACTCAATTCACTGAGCCACACCAGCAAGAAATGCTGTATTATTTTGAAGCAAATCCCAGCCATCATTTCATTTCTTTTTTTTTTTAAGATTTTATTTATTTATCTTTAGAGGGGAAGGGAAGGAGAGAGGGAGAGAAATATCAATGTGTGGTTGCCTCTTGTGGGTCCCCTGCTGGGAACTGGCCTGCAACCCAGGCATGTGCCCCGACTGGGAATCGAACCTCGATCCTTTGATTCACAGGCCCGAGCTCAATCTACTCATTTCTTGATATAGTCATATAGCTAATGTTTTGGCTTTCTGAGTCAATAATTTCTTACTCCCTAGTATAAATGTTTTATTTACTAAGGGGGCTAAGAAGTCCCAGAATTGTGCCCTATTGATCCCCCTTCTACCTAATTTTGTTTCTTTTTTTAACAGATATTTTATTTATTATTTTTAGAGAGGGGAAGGGAGAGAGAAACATCAATGTGTGGTTATGTGGTTGCCTCTTGAGTGCCCCGCACTGGGGACCTGGCCCGCAACCCAGGCATCTGCCCTGACTGGGAATCGAACCGGCAACCCTTTGGTTCACAGTCCGGTGCTCAATCCACTGAGCCACACTAGCCAGGGCTAATTTTGTTTTTTATGGTTAAACATTTTCTTCATGCCAAAGAGAACAATTACATTTTATCCTCAGAAGGTACTTTAAGGCTTTTAGTTTTATTAGCCTCTTTTAGACCAAAAACTGAGGTAAGTTTTCTCTTTTGGTCAACCAACCCTCAAATAATTATTTCCATTTCTTATATTTGAATTTGTCAGATTATTTCCCCTCATTTTTTTTTCAGGAAATATGTTCACCAAATCAATACCTCACTTTGAGGTCTCTAGAAATACTGTTTTACTTCACTAACTGTAAAAAAATAATACTTTAAAAAATAAACAGCTACAAAAAACTATAAAAGCCAATTATTTCCTTCTCCTGTGTGTGAAACAGGAATGAGGAGATGGGAAGAATAAAGTCAAGAACGATTTATGGACTTCCAGTCAAGATGGCAGCATTGGCAGAGTTGGCACAACCACATCAAAATTATAACTAAAACTGAGAACAACCGTCACTCAGAACCATCAGAAATCGAGTTGAATGGAAGTCTGACAACTATGGAATTAAAGAACCACATCCATCCAGACTGGTACAAGGGGCACATACACAGAACTGGCTGGTCCTTCATCCATGTGTGGTGGATAAAAATTTAGGAGGGATATTTCAGGAGCAAGGAGTCTCCAGCCCCACACCAGGCCCACTAGGCTATGGTTCCAGTGCCAGGAAGATAAGTCCCTACAACTTGTGGCTGCACAAACCAGGGGGAATTGAGTCAGTGGAAGACACTGCTAGAGCCAAGGCAGTTCTTCTTCAAGAACCCACAGAGAGACTCAGCTACTCAGATTCACTCCCTCTGAGCTCCGGCACCAGGGTAGGCCTTGAAAGGACCCGTGGTATACAGGGAGAAATAGAAGTGTCTGGCATGAAGGTGAGCAGAGGCCATTGTCTGTTTTTAAATTCTTCTTCCACAGAGCCTGTAAGCTGGTGTCATATCTGAGACTCCATCAACCTGGCTAACACTATTTGATTGGCTTTGGAGATTCCCCAGAGACTCCTCCAAACCTAATTTATGGGCCCACCCAAGCTGCTTTTCCATATGAATGACTGATCTTTGTTTATGCTTCAAAACTTCCTAAGTCCTCTTAAAAGCAGCAAGAGAAAAGCAGTTAGTTACTACAGGTGTGTCCTCATAAGACAATCAGCTGATTTCTCAAAAGAAATTTTTCAGGCTAGAAGGGATTGGTAGAAATATTTAAAGTCATGAAAAGCAAAGACCTACAGCCAAGATTGCTCTACCCAGCAAAGCTATCATTTAGAATGGAAAGGCCGATAAATAGCTTCCTTGGCCAGAAAAAACTAAACGAGTTCATCATCACCAAATCACTATTATGTGAAATGTTAAAGGGAATTAATTAAGAAAAAGAAGATCAAAACTATGAACAATACAATGGCAATCTATCAACAATTGAATTTAAAAAACAAACTAAGCAAACAAGAATAACAGAGGCAGAATCATGGATACAGAGAGCATTTTGATGGTTGTCAGATGGGAGGGGCAGTGGGATAATGGGTGAAGAAGTAAGGGGATTAAGAAGTACAAATAGGTAGTTACAGAATAGCCATGGGGATGTACAGTATAGTATAGGAAATTGAGTAGCCGAAGAACTTACATGCATGAGCTATTTACATGAACAATTACTGGGCAGGGGATTGCCTCAGGGAGTGGGTGTTGCTTGGTGGAGGGGGTGGGGCTAAAGGTGGAAAGTCAGGACAACTTTGTAACAGCATAGTCAATAAAATATAATTTTTAAAAATTTGATATATCCAGTAAGGAGTTATTTCCAGCCAGAACTGCTTGATGGTAGTATAAAACACAAATAAATCTTAATACAAAGTTTTAAAGCATAACATTGTGACCATTAGGTTTGTAAAAGTAGAACTGTCAGATACATTATCTAATGCTATTCTTTCCTGCTCCCTTCCCTCCCCTCTTTTTCTCTTCCCTCCCTTTTGTTTCCTTCTTTCCTTCCTTTCTCTCTCATCCTCTCTCTTTCTCTCTCTCTCTCAACTCTTTGAGACATTATCCCTCATTGGAAATCACAAATCTTTGATTTGTCCTAAACATTTTGTATTTCACAAGAATCCCATTTACTGGTAGTTTAAAAAACCTACCAAAACAACTGTTTGAAAAATGGGGTCTACATTTCTTGAGTTAGGTTCACTTGGCTTTCATCTGATAAAATATGTTCATCCTAACAGTTCCTTATGGGGAAGAATACAGCAAAAGCCTACACAAACTTCTGCTTCATTAGTCACTTGTCACTTCTTATTTGTCTGATCAAAAAGTATATTTTCCAAAAGGACTAATGATTCTGTAACCACAGTGCTTTGCCTTGCCTGTGTCATCATTATTTTGTTGAGCCTCAAAGAATTCTTGAGATGTCCTTAGTTTGAAATACAAGTCCTTCTGTGTAGCTTTGAAAGCCAATTCACAAAACAATGTCCCCATTTTTCATACTAACAGTGTTGTCTAGAAAAAGATTCCTCTCTAATAGAACTTAAACATACTCTTGCTCTTCCTAGTTCTTCCTCACCCACTGCCCAAAATTCATCTCTTACTATTTTGCAAATTGTAATCAAATCATTTCTGCATAAAACAATGCAAAAATAAAATGTAGTCCAAAGAAAACATAAATTTTGTTTGTTTGTCTTCAAGTTGTGTAAGGAAGACTTAAGTTATTGTTAAGGAATCCTTAACTGCTAGCAGGTGGTCTAAGCTAGAAATAAAAAACTTAAAATACTGAAATAGGAAATTTACATTCATTCCTCACTGATTTAGCGGTAGGATTAGAATGCCTCATCTCACCCCTTGTCATCCCTACTCACACAGAGTAGTCAGTCCCAGTTATTGATTGTTCTTTAGAAATGGAGCTGAGAAATTCTGGAGGCATACAAAAAGGATTTGTACTCTTCCTTTCAAGTTAGTGAAATTGAAGGTGTGTTTTCTTTTACCTGGGATACTCTAGACCCACATTTAGTCTACATCCACTTCAGACATTATTTTAAAGTCCACAGAAACAAAACAGAACAAAAATAAAATTGTGTACTTCTAGGATTCAGCTTCATCTGGAACATCAAGATTGCCTATTTGTAGCCCTAAATGTAAATAATGCCTCTGCTGGGGTTAAGGGGATATGGTTTCTTACTCTCTTGCAAGTTTTTTGCAATGAGCTTGAATTCTTCCACTTATCATCATAAAAGGCAATGGGTGTTATTTCTTAAGTTAAAGAAAAAAAAAAAGCTGCCTATCCTTGGCACCTGGCTGTAGGTACAATTACAAGTTTTACACATGAACTGAAATAGTGATATTATTCACTTGACAGATACTGGCTAATATTCTTGAGTGGATTCTGTTTGCAAAGTTTTAAGCTGGTTTGTGTGAAGTATGCAAAGTAGATGAATGTGCCAGGAATTCAAAGTTGGAGAAAAGACTAGCAGTTTAGTGAATTTCAAAAACTGAAGGAATTAGAGTTGATGAAAATGTGAGGAAAAAGAAGCCTTGTGTTCAAAGCTGGCAAGAGAACAACAATGTATATCTAAAGTCTTGGGTGTACTCTTTGATCCCCAACTACACTTTTGGGGGTTTATTTTAAGGTTTGGTGGACTAACCTGATGGATACAGAAGGAGGGAATCATAGAAGGCAAATCTCAAAAGGTGTATTAAGATCAAATGACTATACTGAGGTGGGGTTGGGGCCTTATTCTGTCGGAAATGATGACAACTTTACAACACTGTAGGAAGATGAGGTTTGCAGTTTTCTCCAGAATGAATTAGAGGCAGAGTCTGATTAATAGGGTTTAAAAATTAAAGGACTGAAATTTCACCGGGACTGTGAAAATGAAAATGATTTTTTCCCTTGGTACTTTACATTTGTCTAAAAATAAGACAAGATTTATTGTGCCTGATATTTGACACTGTACTACAAATTTTTAAAGTATAGAAAATACTTTACCATTGTTTATACTGTAAAAAAATAATGAGTAACCTAGGTGAGCACATGAACCCACTCAGTTCAGGCTGGTGCCAGAACTTAAACTGCATAAATCAGCTATTTTACTTTGCTTTATTTTTCCTGTTCACACTCTAGAGGTCACAGGGTACAAAAGCAAAAGGCTCGCAAAATGCGTGATTTCTCAGTGTCACCAGCATCTTCCGGGAGGTGTTACCCTGCAAAGAGGCTGTTGGGCAACTACTGTAGTCATTAAAATTACCTCCTGAGCCTGCTTATCACTATTATTTAAATATGTTGTTCTCACTTTGATTGGCAAGACGTTACGAGATCTCTGGTTCTTGAATGCTCTTGTAGAATGAAACTGCAGTTGTAATCAGTTCTGGGGAAGCAGGGTTAATGTGGAGCTAAAGTGTAAATCCATGTCTGTCAACCCTCATTTACTTTTTTTGTATGTGTGGTAAGAATACATAATGTAAAGAGCACCATTATTATTATTGTCGATTTAATATTTATTGTATTTTTATTTGTATTATTTTAAGTGTACAATTCAATGGTACTGAGTACATTCGCACTGTTGTGCAACCATCATCAACTACTACCAGCTCCAGAACTTTTTTCATCCTGCCAAACTGAAACTCTGCACCCATGAAACAATAACTCCCCATGCCTCCTCCCCCAGCCCCTGACAACCTCTACTCTACTCTCTATATCTATGAACTTGATCTTTCTAGGTTCCTCATGTAAGATGAATTATACCCTATTTTTCTTTTTAAGTCTGGCATTTCACTTAGCATAATGTCTCCAAGGTTGATTCATGTTATTTCATGTGTTAGAATTTCTTTACTTCCTCATTTATTTTTGTACTTTTTCATTTTTATGTAATTTCAGTCTTACAAAAAAATTGTAAGAATAGTACAAAGAACTCCCGTATACCCTTCACTGCCCAGATTCCACAGATTAAGTTCATTATTGTATTTATTTATTTAATTAATTGATTTTTAAAAAGACTTTTTAAATTTATTTTTTAGAGAGGGGAAAGGAAGGAGAAAGAGAGGGAGAGAAACATCAATGTGTGCTTGCCTCTTGTGCACTCCCAACAGGGACCTGGCCTGCAACCCAGGTGTGCACCCTAGACTGGGAATCAAACCAGCAACCCTTTGATTTGCAGGTTGGTGCTCAACCACTGAGCCATGCCAGCCAGGGATGGTTCATTATTTTATATTCACACTCATACATATTCATTTCCCATACATATTTTTTTCCCTGAATCATTTGAGAATAAGTTGCAGATATGCTGCTCCTTGGGTTGTAAGAATAAGGACATCCTCTTACATAATACAATTATCAAAATTAGGAAACCAACATTGATATTCTGCTATTACTCAATATACAGACCAGATTCATAATTTGCTAGTTGTCAGATAATGTCTTTCATAAGAAAGCAAAAATTTCTAGACTGAGGGCCAGTCCAGGATCACATGTTGTATTTAGTTGGTCTGTCTCCTTGGTCTCCTTTAATCTGGAACAGTCTGTCTTTGTCATTCATGACCTTGGCATTTTTGAAGAGTAAAGACCTGTTATTTTTAGAATGACTCTCACTTTGGCATTGTCTCAGTTTCCTCATATTTAGATTGAGGCTGTGCGTTTTTGACAGATACATCACAAAAGTGATATTATGTCCTCAGTGCATCATATTAGGTGGCAGATAATTTCACTGTTGACTTATACCTTTACTGCAGCTATTTTCAACTTTTTTTGTCTTGTGGCACACATAAACTAATTACTAAAATTCTGTGGCATACCAAAAAAATATATGTTTGCAGCTATGACAAAAATAGGTATAATTCTGATCGACTCACAAAAGAAAATAATAATAGTAATTATCTACCCTTTTTGTTCCAACATGACTTTTTAAAAAGGCAGGTGTCTATACTTGTATATAAGGTTTTCTGGTACCAAGAATTAACCAATGAGCTGCAACCTTGTTATGCAATATGACTGATAAGATGCAACTCTGTTATATTATCTATATATTTATGGTTCAAGACAGGGCACCAGACAGCTATTATGCTGGCTGTTGTCATGTTTTTATTTGACAATCTAAGGAAAAGAGATCAGTGCCCCTGACTAAATAGTCAGGTATTGCATGTTTTAAAAATTCTTGCAGCACAGTGGTTGAAAACTGCTACCTTACTGAGCAATGTTAACCTTTATTACTTGTTGACATGGTGTCTAGCTTTGGCTTGGTAACTCAGTTGGTTAAATATTGTCCCCGTATGCTAAGTTTGCAGGTTTGATCCCTGATCAGGGCACATACAAGACTCAAGTGATGAATGCATAAAGTGGAACAACAAATTGATATTTCTTTCCCTTTCTCTCGTCTTTCCTCTCTCTCTAAAAATCAATCAATAACATTTTTAAAAATATGGTGTCTAATCCATTATGATAATAGCTGGAATGAAATATTAATATATTTATCAAGTGGTGATTTCTAACACCATCATTTCTTTTTTATTACTTGTTGGCATTCTACTGTACAGAAGAGCTTCTCCTTCTCCATTTGCTTATTTATTTATATTCCTGTGGATTTACGGAGCTCTTTTATTCAGTGGATTATAACTAATTATGTACTATTATAATATTATTTATGTTGGTGCTCAGATTGTCTCATGTTTGGCCAGTGGGAGTTCATCAAACTTATCTCCTTGGCCTTTTGATTCAACTCCATTATTCTTTGAGGACTTTCTAGGCTCACACTGATTTTCCCTGCCCTAGACTTGGAACCAATCATTTCTCCAAAAGCCCTAGTCATTTTCAGTATAGAACAGTATTTAAAAACTAAGACATGGGTTCCGCATGTGCTTATTACTACTGGCGTATTGTTACTTCTGGGTTCCTCTCGGTGGACAGAGGTGGAATGAACTCCTCTCGATGGACAGAGGTGGAATGAACACGTGCACCCACGCACTCACATCTCTGTGTCTATAGGTTGAAAATTTTGCATTCACACTGATACATTTCAGTCCAATACCACAGGACACTCTTCAGTCTTTCCACTTTTCACAGTTGTAATTCTCTTGTCTAACAATGAGGAACCTGTTTCCCATTACTCTCAAGATAATTAGTACTTGTTCAGTCTTAGGATATACCAGACATGTCTCTGCAAAGAACAAACCTACTATTATAATTCAGTATCCATTTATTTTTTCCCTTTAGTCTGAGGGTATAAGGTCAAAAAACTGAGTTTACGAGTTACTTGAGCTCTGGCTGGTGTGGCTCAGTGGATTGAGTGTCAGCCTGCAAACTAAAGGGTCATAGGTTCAATTCCCACTCAGGGCACATGCCTGGGTTGCAGGCCATGTCCCCCGTTGGGGGTGCACAAGAGGCAACCACACATTGATGTTTCTCTTGCTCTCTTTCTCCCTCCCTTCCCCTCTCTCTAAAAATAAATAAATAAAATATTTTTAAAAAGTTATTTGAGTTAGTTGTATTTTCTACCCTTTTCAATGTGACTGTTATTACATTGAAATGCAGTTACATTTTTTAAATTTATATACCGTTTTATAGTTCCCCCACATCCTTTTGATTTTATTATTACTTTTTGTATTTAAAACATTAGTGTGGTCCCAAAATCAGTACTAATTGGAAGGTTTAATTACCTAGAGAAGTGTCAGTCCTGCAAGTTCTTCTCAGCATACAGTCACCAACATCATTGATTTCTAGTGTTCCCTTTCTGTTTTGATTTTACAAATAAAAAAAGAAAGAAAGGCTGTATATGTATATTTCTTTTTTTAATATTTTATTTTATTTTTCTTTAGAGGGGAAGGGAAGGAGAGAGGGAGAGAAATATCAATGTATGGTTGCCTCTCATGCGTCTCCTGCTGGGAACTGGCCTGCAACCCAGGCACATGCCCTGACTAGGAATCGGACCCCACTCCTTTGGTTCACCGGCCTGCGCTCAATCCACTGAGCTACACCAGCCAGGGCTATATGTATATTTCTTCATTATACAACACGTAGTACATTATAGATCGGCAGTTCTCAAAGTTTTAAGTCTCCAGGCCTCTTTGGACTATTAAAAGTTATTGAAGAGCCGAAAAGTTTTTGTTTATGTGGGCTATATCTATATATTTAATGCATTAGAAATTAAAATTGAGAAATTATAAAAATGTTTATTCGTTTACTTAAAATTAACAATAATAAGCATATTTCAAACAAACATATTTCAAAATATGTTTGAAATATAAACATATTTTTATGAAAATAACTGCACTTTCTCAAACAAAAAATAAAAATTGTTTCACATTTAAAAAATGTCTTTAATTGTCTAATATAATAGAATACAGCTAGATTCTCATCCATTTCTTTTTAAAATATATTTTGTTGATTATGCTATTATAGTTATCCCATTTTTTCTCCCCTTTATTTCCCTCCACCCAGTAGCCCTTCTCCCACCATCTTTCCCCCCCACCACTTAGTTTATGTCCATGGGTTGTACATATAAGTTCTTTGAATTCTCTGTTTCCTATACTATTTTAACCTCCCCCTGTCTATTTTGTACCTGCCATTTATGCTTCTTATTCCATGTACCTTTTCCTCCATTCTCCCCCCTGCCCCTTCCCACTGATAACCCTCCAAGTGATCTCTATTTCTGTGATTCTGTTCCTATTCTAGTTGTTTGCTTAGTTCATTTTTTATTTTTAGATTCAGTTGTTGATAGTTGTGAATTTGTTGACACGTTACAGTTTGTATTTTTGCTCTTCTTTTTTTTCTTAGATAAGTCCCTTTAACATTCCATATAAGGGCTTGGTGATGATGAACTCCTTTAACTTGACCTTATCTTAGAAGCACTTTATCTGCCCTTGCATTCTAAATGATAGCTTTGCTGGATAGCATAGTCTTCAATGTAGGTCCTTGAATATTTCTTTCCAGCTGCTTCTTGCCTGTAAGATTTCTTTTGATAAATCAGTTGATAGCCTATGGGAACTCCTTTGTAGGTAACTGTTTCCTTTTCTCTCTCTTTTTAAAAAAGATTTTATTTATTTGTTTTTAGAAGAGGGGAAGGGAGGGAGAAAGAGAGGGAGAGAAACATCAATGTGTAGTTGCCTCTCAAGTGTCCCATACCGGAGACCCGGCCCACAATCCAGGCATGTGCACTGACTGGGAATCAAAGTGGTGACCTTTTGGTTCACAGGCCAGTGCTCAACCCACTGAGCTACATCAGCTGGGGCTCCTTTTCTCTTGCTACTTTTAAGATTCTCTCCCTCTCTTTAATCTTGGGTAGTTAATTATGATGTACCTTGGTGTGTTTCTCCTTAGGTCCACTTCTTTGGGACTGTCTGAGCTTCCTGGACTTCCTGGAAGTCTATTTCCTTTGCCAGATTAGGGAAGTTCTCCTTCATTATTTATTCAGATAAGTTTTCAATTGCTCTTCTTCTTCTCTTTCTGGCATCCCTATGATTTGATGTTGGAACATTTAAAGTTGTCCAGGACGTTCCTAAGCCTCTCCTTGTATTTTTGAATTCTTGTTTCTTCATTCTGTTCTAGTTGAATGCTTATTTCTTCCTTCAGTTCCTAACCATTGATTTGAGTTCCAGTATCCTTCCCTTCACTGTCGGTCCCCTGTACATTTTCCTTTATTTCACTTTTCATAGCCTTAACTTTTTCCTCTATTTTGTGACCATATTCAGTCATTTCTGTGAGCATCCTGATTACCAGTGTTTTGAATTCTGCATCTGATAGGTTGGCTATCTCTTCATTGCTTAGTTGTATTTTTTTCTGGAGCTTCGATCTGTTCTTCCATTTGGGCCATATTTTTTTTTTTTGTCGCAGTGCTCCTGTTATGTAGTAAGGGGCAGAGACTTAGGTATTGGCCAGGGTGGAGCCATTTGTGGTGCGTATGTCAGGGAGGGGTCCGAGAGGGAACAATGCTGCTTGCTCAGGTCTCGGCTGACTTTCTGTCACTCCCCCCACTTCCCACAAGCAAATTGGGCCCTTCTGTTGCTGATTCCCCGGGTGGGTGGTTTTGTGTACATTCTAGGACCCTGTGGGTCCCTCCAACAAACCCTCCTTTGAAACTGGGAGTTTCTCCTGCCACCTCAACCCCCAAAGGTTTTTTCAGTCAGAGTTTTTCAGGTTCTATTTCCCCTCAGTGGAACCCTAGGTTGCGCAATCTGTCCTACTCCCCAATTGTTCCTCCTGGTTTATCTGCACGCAAATGTGGGACTGCCTGCTCCACCAGTCACCTCCTCGTCCAGTCCTCTAGCTTCCACCTTGCCACAAGTCCTCTCCACCCCAGCTGCCCGACTGCACTCCTCCTACTGGTCTGGATGAATATTTCTTCTTTAACTCCTTGCCTGTTGGACTTCCATACAGTACAATTATCTGGCAGTTCTAGTTATTTTTTGTCTTTAAATTTGTTGTTGTCTTTCTTTTGGTTATGTGAGGAGGGAAAGTATATCTACTTATGCCTCCATCTTTGCTGGAATTGTAGATCTATTTCTTCAAGTAAACTCTTGTAGTATATTATTTTGGTAGAAGTATATAATGAGCACCTGGCCTCTAACAGATACATAGTTGGAAAATGGAAGAGTATTTTAAGTCTTTTCAGATAATTGTGTCTTTGATACTGACTCTAAAACTCAATAGCATTAGTTTCTTAAATACTAATTGCAGTGTGGAATCTGAAACCATGTCAATGAACTTTGTAAACTGTGTTACAATAAAATCCATTGATATATCTTATACTTTGATTGTATCTTTTAACCATGTATAATTTTATAACATGCTTTGGAAAAGCACTTGGAAAATAATAATTCACTGAAATTTGTAGATATTTCAAATGTTGACACATTTTATTGTACAGTATCTAAAATTACTTGATTTGAAATCATCTCTAATCCTGTCAGAGAAGTCTTTAAATACAAGAAAGCTTAAAAGCTCACAGTAGTGGATGGTACTTTTCCAAAATTCGAATTTTTTCTTGAAAGTTGAATTTTACCATTAGCAACATATACTATCTGTTGTTTTGCCTGAAGCAATAGACTCACTTCATTTATATTTGAGGAAAAAAATGTCAAATGCCCATATCTGAATAACAATAGTTTGTCTATCAGTTGTTATTTCAGGTAAGACTGTTGTTCCATGAAAAAGTGGTTTGCTCAGCTTGTAACTCAAACAGTAGCAGAAGTACCTTTCCTTGAGATAACTATCTCATACCCTGTATCAGAAGTGCTTCATGTGTACTTCAATTTAGTCATAAAGAATATTAAAAAGACATGTATTCAGATCAAGTTTTGATAAAATTACTACTTTTTACTACTTCATCAAGAACATAATTAAGTGAAATATTTTTTTTTCCTTGAACCAACAGAATTTGGTTATGGTAAAGAGTTTGCCACAACCTTGATTTGAGATGGTCCCAATAGGTTTTACTCTCATTGCTTTTCACTATCAATGCAATGGAAAAAAAGGCAAAATACGGCTTAGTATTATTAGGAGAATCTAATAATCTCATGGACTACCTGCAAGTATCTCAGGGCCCCACAGGTGTATGTGGACTACATTTTTCGAATTGCTGCCATAGATACTGTTTTGTAATTTTCTTTTTTCACTTAAGAATATATTCTGGAAATTATTCCATATTAGTTTACAGATATCATTATATTTTTATATAGTTTTATAGTACTCCATTGTATTGGATGTACCATACTTCAGTTATTTTCTTACATTTGGGCATTTAGACAGCAATTACAAATAATGTTGCAATGAACAATCTTGTGCATATATATTTATATATTATTAAAGGTGTATCTCGGGGACAACTTCCTAGAAGAGCAATTTTTATGTCAAAAATTAACACAAGCATGGTTTTGTTGGATATCGCCAAATTCTACTTCACAATGGTTACACCAATTTGCATTTCCACCAGCAATGAATGAAGTTCCTGTTTCTCTACAGCCTTAAAAACAAAGCATAATACAGAAGAGAAACATGTAAATTAATAACATATTAGACTCGTGGTTTTTCTACAAAGCTGACCCCAGCCTTTCTGAGAACTTTCTCCTTCACTATCAATCTTAAATTAGTGGACCCTAGACAAAGCTGGGTTAGATTCTCTATCATGGTAACTCTGAAATTAGGACTGAGGCCCTGTCTACCTTGGTTAGAACATGGTGCAAAGTTGGGGCCAGTTCAATCACATTTGATCATATATCAACCAAAGTAGAGGAAATTAGGTTGCAGAGGCAGAGCTAAGAGCAACCTTGGTTACTGATGGCTTCTCTGTTTCTTGTTTTAGATCCTGCAAGGGTTGGCTGTTCAGCCCTTCCAGGATCTTCAGAACTTCCAGCCCTTCACTACACTAGAGACTTGATACATGTTATTATTAGCTGATACTATTACTGATTAGCTACTTATAATAAAAAGAATCATAATTTAAAAAACAATTGCAATACTTTGAGATGTGATACTTGATTATATACCTGTATTAATTAGGCAATAAGCTTGAGTTACTCTAGCAAAGAACCAAATCAGCATGAAAGAATTTTATTTCTCTTTCTGTCACAGTGTGAACATAAGCACTCTGGGGCTGCTATGGCAAGTATGAGGTGTTGGGGACTCAGACTCCGTATATTTTGTTCCTCCACGATGGCTGCTTTCTTGTCATCTAAGATGGCTGCTTTAGCATTTGATACCTATCAACCTCCTGGCCTCTGGGAAGAGAGAAAAGAACAAGGATTGGGGAGGAGGGCTTGCCTAAGTTTTTGTAGCCCAAATATAGTATGTATGATTTCTTTTTTACCTCCCATTAACTAGAACCAAGTCACATGGTCAAACCCAGGTGCAAATGAGGCTGAGAAATATAGTCTTGGCTGAATGGCTGTGTGTTAATCTAAAATTTGGGTGATTCTATTGCTAAAAGAAGAGGGGAGAATGCAAACAAACAGGCAACTAGCAGTCTCAGGTGAAATCCACCCACAGATCACCCTAATGTCCTGCTCACTCTTTTTCTTCCTACACATAACATATACTTTTCCTCTGATGAAATGAAACAACACGAAGTTCCATCTGGCCTCTCTATTCGCTTCAAAATCTAGGAACACTGAGTGTTATGCATTCCCCTCACCATGACTACTGTGACTCTTTCAGGTGAGCATCTACTGAGAAACAAGTTATCTGTCCTCCCCACCTCTACCCATCAAAAAGAGAGTGATGAATTAAGAACAAGATTATAAAAATCCTCTTTTAGAAAGAGAAAGGGAGGGAAACAGCAATCATTGGATTACTGCAATGATGTAATGCCCACTGAGATTAAAAGCTCCCTGCCCTGGCAATGAAATGTATTTCTCCATTAGACCCTGACTTTGCCAAAGAATCTCCTTACCCATCATCCTCTGTGGCCTTTGGCTTTGCCTCTGGAGGGTTCTTCCACCAATTATCCTCCACAGCCACATCTGAAGTGTTATAGAAGAATATGCTCTCACGTAGATTAAGTTGTCAGGACTCTGGGGATTGCTTTAGGGGTTAAAGAATTACAGATTCTTAAAGGCCAGCCTGTGCATTTCTTTTAAATAAAAAAGGGAAGGAGAAAGGGAAAGAAACATTGATGTGTGAGAGAATATCTATTCCAGGGACTTAACCGCCAACCCAGGCATGCGCCCTGACTGAGAATCGAACCTGCAACCCCTCACTTTACTGGATGATGCCCAACCAACTGAGCCACATCAGTCAGGGCTGCATTTTTAATACATTTCTGGTATATTTCTTTCCATTCAGTTGCTTGTGAAATAACCACAGCCATATGTCTTGTCTGAAAAAGAAGTGTTCTTAAGCCTGAAAAATCTCCTCTCTTACTCGCTGGTTGGTACATGACACGAACCCACGCTCAAAGTATTATGATGGATACCCTAAGGCCACGTGAAAACATAAGCTTGTATTGGAAAGCAACCAGACATTAATCTGGCTGGCTCCCACTGTCTGGTAAGCACACAAGAGAAAGCATTTACAAAACCTCCTTGGTGGAAACATACTCCATTTCACTCTGCTTTCAAGCTGGCTAATGCTTGCCTGGATTCATCTCATATAACTTAGATAAAAGCAGAAAAAGCAGGCAACATATAAACTTTCTGACTTTTCTCAAACACTTCTCCCAGAGCTGTGGGCCTGATTGGCATGAGCAGTACTTTCCAAGATATTGCAGGAGATAATTAATTTGCCTGAGATTAGCATAGCTACTGTGGCTTTCTTTTAGTCAGTGTTAGCATGATATATTACTCTCCGTCTTTTTACAGTTAGTCTGTACTTTATATTGAAATTATAAAGGTTTCTTGCAGACAACATAGAGTGGGGTCCTGTTACTTTACCCACCTTGATAGGCTCTGTCTTATTGGTATATTTAGACCACTCACATTTAAAGTGACTATTGTCATAGTTGCATTAATAACTATTATATTTATAACTGTTTTTTATTAAATGTTCTTCTCTTCATTTCTTTTCTTTTTGTCATCCACTCATTTTCTGCCTTCTTGGGTTTTAATTGGGTGTTTCATATAATTCCATTTTCTTTTATCTCTTAGTGTATCAATTATGCTTAAATATTTTCATATTTTATTTTTTAAAGATTTTATTTACTTACCTTTAGAGACAGGAGAAGGGAGGGAGAAAGAGAGAGAAACATTGGCCTGAAACCCAGGGATGCACCCTGTCTGGGAATTGAATCTGTGACCTTTCCGTTTGCAGGCCAGTGCTAATCCACTGAACCACACCAGCAAGGGCATAAATATTTTTACATCATTGCCCTGAAGATGTACTATACATCTACAATTTATCTAAGTATAGTTTAATTTTTAAAATTGTATTTTATTGATTATACTATTACAATTGTCCCAACTTTTCCCGCTTTGCCCTCCCCACCCCAACAGCACCCCAGTCCCTGAAGTAATCTCCACACCTTCGACTTGTCCACTGGTCATGAGTATAAGTTCTTTGGCTACTCGATTTCCTATACTGTAGGTTACATCTCCATGGCTATTCTGTAACTGCCAGTTTGTATTTCTTAATCCCCTCACCTCTTCACCCATTTCCCCAAACCCCCTTCCCATCTGGCAACCATCAAAATGCTCTTCATATCCATGATTCTCTCTCTGTTCTTCTTGTTTGTTTGTTTTTTCAGATTTAATTGTTGACAAATGTGTATTTATTGTCATTTTATTGTTCATAGTTTTGAACTTCTTCATCTTAAATAGGTCCATTTAACATTTCACATAATAATGGTTTGGTGATGATGAAGTCCTTTAGGTTTTGCTCGGCTGGAAAGCTCTTTATGTGCCTCCGATTCTAAATGACAGCTTTGCTGGATAAAGTAATCTTGGCTGTAGGTCCCGCTTTTCATGACTTTGAATATCTCTTGCCAGTCCCTTCTAGCCTACAAAGTTTCTTTTGAGAAATCAGCCGACAGTCTTATGGGAACTCCCCTGTAGGTAACTAACTTCTTTTCTCTTGCTGCCTTTAAGATTCACTCTTAATCTTTAACCTTTGGCACTTTAATTATGATGTCCCTTGGAGTGGGCCTCTTTGCATCCATCTTGTTTGGGACTCTCTGTGCCTCCTGGACTTGCATGTCTATTTCCTTCACCAAATTAGGGAACTTTTCGTTCATTATTTTTTTCAAATAGATTTCCAGTTTCTTACTCTTTCTGTTATCCTTCTGGCACCCCTATGCTGCAAATTTTGGAATGCTTGAAGTTGTCCCAGAGGTTGTTTATACTATCCTTATTTTTTTGGATTCTCTTTTCTTCTTGTTGTTCTGATAGGCTGTTTTTGCTTCTTTATGTTCCATATCATTGATTTGATTCTCAGCTTCATCCACTCTACTATGTTTTCCCTGTAAATTGTTCTCTATTTCAATTTTTGTATCCTTCATTTCTGACTGGATCTTTTTTATGCTATTAAAGTCCTGACTAAGTTCCTCAAGCATCCTTATAACCAGTGTTTTGTACTCTGCATCTGATAGATTGCCTATCTCCCTTTTGTTTAGTTGTTTTTCTAGATTTTTTATCTGTTCTTTCATTTGGTCCATGTTTCTTTGTCTCCTCATTTTGGCAGCTTCCCTGTGTTTGTTTCTATGTACGAGGTAGAGCTGCTTTGACTTTGTGTCTTGGTAGAGTGGCCTAATGTAATAGGTGCCCTGTAGGGTCCAGTGGCACAGCCTCCACCATCACCCAAGCCAGGTACTCAAGATGTGCCCTTCATGTGGGCTGAGTATACCCTCCTCTTGTAATTTAGCCTTGATTGTTGTTGGCAGATGACTGGGAGGGATTTACCCAGGCCAGTCAGCTGCAAGGACTGGCTGTGACCACTAACCACCCACCTCCACCCTCTGTGGAGGATTAGCTGCACAGGGTCTGGGTGGTGGTGCTCCATTGTGATCTGTAGCTGTCCACTTGTTGTACAGGCTCTTGGGTTTCCCAGTGGTGCAGGCCAAGGTCAGCCTCCAACTGTGCTCTACCCAGGGCCACCCTGCCTGAGCTGTAAAACAGTCTGAGATGGCTGCTACTTGTCCTGGGCTTACAGATCCCCAGGCCAAGCCAAGCTGTGAACCTAGGCTGGTTGCTGCTAGTGCCAGGCCTGAGGCCACTTAGCAAGTTGTACAAGGGCTAGGGGCTTGCTATGGCCAGCTGTTGCTTATTTGAGAGAATTTAGGAAGTTGTGAAGCAAGAGCCAAGACTAGCCATTCATATGGGAAAATGACTGTTAACAGCATGGGTGGGCCAATAATTTGGGTGGGATGGAGCCTCAGGGGATCTCTAGGGTGGGGAAAAATGTATTATTCAGGTTGATGGAGACTCAGATAAGGTACCTGCCTGCCAGCGCTGTGGCTCTGTTGGGGAAGGGTTCAGGAAAGGAACTATGACCTCTGTCTGCCTTTCTGTCTGGGAGAAAGCTATCCCCCAACTATCACCTTGATGCCAGACACTTAATTTCCTCACTGTATGCCACTGGTG
>PVKM010023956.1:0-20825 GCA_004027735.1 Carollia perspicillata
TTTTTTTTTTTGCACCATTCTAATAGGTCTATAGGTGTCTTATTATTTTAAACTGTTTTTTTAAAATAAAATTTTATTAAAAGCCAGTTGCACCATTCCTTTATGTTTTGCCTATGCCTGTTTTCCTGCTACAGGGGCAGAGGTTAACCATGACAGAGCTGCATAGATTAAAATATTAATTATCTGATGCTTTATTGCAAAGTTTGAGAAACTTTTTATTAAACTGCTAAAAATATATAATCAGAATATTATGCTAAGTGAAATAAGACAGTCAGAGAAAGTCAAGTACCATATGATTTCACTCATTATATAGAATCTAATGAACAATCAGAACTAACAAACAAAGACAGACTCAGAGAGCAGGCTGATAGCTCTGGGGGGTGCGGTGGGGTGAAGGGATTGAGAAAAACAGAAAAAAAGGAAGAACTCATGGGCATGAACAACAGTGTAGTGATTACTGGGGGAAGGGGAGTGGGTGGAGGTGGAAGAGGTCATGGGGTAAGTGGTAATGGAAAAATGCAATAAAAATGATAATATATAACAACAACTAAAATTTATATAAATTTCTAAAATTATTTGAATTTTTTTTAACCTAGAAATGTTTTTATTCTACCTTTACATTTCATTGATATTTAAGCTAGGTATAGAATTCTTGGCTGAAATCATTTTTATTTGACAGTGTTCAGATTTTTAATGACATATTCTAATAATTTTAGGTAAAATTAATTGAATATACAAAAGAACTTTTGATTGTATAAATAAATTTATTGGGGTAACTTTGATTAACATTACATATAATTTAGGCATACAACTTTGTAACAGGACATCCACTGTGTGGGTAATATACTCCATTGTGTGCTCCTCACTTGAAATCTAGTTGCCTTTTGTTATCATATATTTGACTTTTCAGATAAAATTCCAAACTGCTGTAATGTGTTACTGGGGAGTTTCATAGAAAATATTACACAGATAAAATAAATTATTACTTTTTGTCTTGATAAATTTTAATATATTTGGAAAGTAGAAAATTTAGTTAATATAAATCTTGGGAATGTAAGTAGCATGAAGCACTTAGAAAAACAGAAAATGGAGGAACTAGTGAGATTTAATTGTATGATGACATACACTAGAAATTTTATGTAATATATCAATTTATTTTAAAAATAATTCCATGATACAGTTAGTATACTATAGTAAATATGAAAAAAATCATCAAGTTTTCCTAATGTAGAGATAAATAAATAGAAAACTCAAATTTTGAACCTATTTCTAAAGGATCACAATTTTTTATTGTATTTTTTGTGCTGCTATATATAATATATCATATGGGAAAAAGAAAATCTATCATCTAAGTCCTTTTTCAGTAGTTAGCTGTATGTGCTTTTAACTGATGCTAATAATGATAACAACCTATCGAGGGCACTATTTATCTTATCAAAGTTTTGGGTGAGTTTGAAGAATGATACTTACCCATAGATACACTGTATTTACAAAAACCATGATACAAAAATAGGTATTTAATATATCTGGCATATTTGAAAAAAATAGATTTCCTAATGCCTGACACACATTATATCCAGCACTGAGTAATTTGGGATTTATCTTCAGGAAAAAATTAGACAGATTGAAAATAAAAATCACACTTGAAAATAACTCTATTTTTATATAGCACATTTGTCCATAAATGGTCATCAGGATTTAGAGTAGCACAAATATTGAATTGCTTCTACTGTCACACTTGCCATTTAAAATGCACATTAAACTTGGGTAGAATAAATCAGAAATATGGGCAGAAGCAGTCTTTCATAAGATTAGCTTAACTGGGGCTGCCACCAACATGCCATCTGTTCTGTATGTTTTCTTAGATTAAAACAATATACTTTAGCATATGGGGCTAGGTTGGGAACATTAAAGGATTTTGTACTTAGCCTTCTTTTTCTGATTTTTGTTTTGTTTTGCTTTTGTTTGTTGTGATTTGTTTTGCTTTTCAACAATGTATGTTTTTATGCCTCTGGGCTTAATTTAAATACCATCCTGATTGAAAGATACATGAAACCATATGCCTTTTGAAAGATATGTTGCTTCCTACTTTGAGATTGGGCAACAGATGAGAGAGGTAGCTACAAATTTTAAGATCATTTTCCCCGCCCCCAACTCTTCAGAGTTATGTTTAACATGTTGGCAACTACTGCTGTAATAACAAATGTCGCCCTCATTGCTTTACATCCATTCCCTTATTCCCTTTGGCTTCTGAGAGTTCATGGGTCCCAGTGAGCAGATGATCTCTTATATGGCCATGCTATGTTGTCCTGCATGCAATGAAATAGCAGTAACAATGAAAATACTATCTAATGTTAATCATCTGTTTATGATGTATCACATCTTGTTCTAGCATCCTCATAATTATTAGTCAATTCTCATAAGAACATACATGTCAGGCATTATTATTATTATAAGAACACCATTATATAAGTGATGAATCAGTAGAACAATAAATAGTAACTTTTTAAGTACGGTACTTGAAAGATATCTTAATGTACTGAAACAGAACGTATTATCATTCTCATGCCAAAACAGTCTAAGATCAAAATAGAACTTTAGGACAACTTGAATAATGATATGTTGAACCTCTGCATCAAGACGTATGTAAGTTCTTAAGTTTTATTTTCATGTGTAAAAGTGTATTCTGATTTCAACTCAGAATGCCATTATGCTTGATATGATATTTAAATATTACACCTTCTTTCCATTCCTTTTTTAGCTAGATATTTGTATCCAAATGAAGTAACTTACTTTATAGATCTGTATAAAAAGGCTGAGATGAGATTCATCACTGCATTGTTTTAGTCTGTCCAGTCAGGGAAAATCAGCATTCAGATTACTGAATTGTTCCCTTCTCATCATTTTTTACCATCAGAAACAAATGACTGATTCTAAAGTATTATTTTCAGTGTCATTTCCGATGTAAATTTAGTCGTGCCTCTTTCTTGTTACCAGTTTGTATGTCTGCTTACATGAACAGCTTTCACAAAGTAGGTTCTGCCAGTCAGTCCAAAGCGACAAGAGAAAGACAAATTTCTGAAGACCCGGGACAGTAGAAGAGAGAGTGGAGAAATGAAAACGACAAGCAATGTCAACATCAAAATATGTGGAATTGTTTCCTGTTCATAACATCAGCTCTTGTCTGTCAGATTCACTGGTGTCTCTGCCTAAAACACCTAAAATGTAGGAGACTGGCCAAGGATGGAAAAGGAAATGGTGTTAAAGCATGAGAATTTATATCACTCTACAGAGTTTAAAAACCAAAAAAGACAAACAAAAAATCTCAAACTTCAGACTGATTGGACTTAGAGTTCAGCTTTCTCACTTTTTAAATTTTGCTACTAAGAAACAAGATTTTTTTTAAACATCTGTCCTTTGGTTTCTGAATCTGAAAAAGGAAAAGGATAATTATGTGTGCCACATAAAATTTTCCATGTAGATTAAATTAGTTAATGCAAGAAAAATACCAAACATATTTCCTTACACTTAATACAAGCTCAATAAACACAACTTATTAACAATATGACTATGTTTGCAGTTCAATTTAATAATATTTTTGAAAGAAATGATAAATTCTGAGAATTTGTAAAAACACAATAATAAATGAAGTGCTTGAGTAAAAGAAATCTGGTATCTAAATTTAATTTTTAATGTTATACAATTTAGAAAATATAAGTTCTGTTTAGTTTAGAATTAGCATGAATTAAGCATTTTACATGGAGTATAATTTACATGAAGTACAACTAAATATTGTATTTGAATAAACATTTTTATAGTGCTATTACCAATTTAGTCAAATGAAAGAATTAACAGAGAAAAGAGAATTTTGACTCAAAAAATTAAGCAGAAGCCTTCTCTATTGGTAAGATTAAAGTAACAAAAATTCATATCAATTATCCAAAATACATGATTTGGGGGCTGCCATAATTTCTCATATTTTTGCATATCTTATTTCTCTTGGCTTACACAATGAAAATATGCATGGACATAATTCAAAGAGATTCTAAGTAAATGGTAACAGCTGTTAAGTGTGCTAGTAAATGTTATTTAAGGGAGAAGCTAATAGAGTATCTTTGCAAAGTCCTACAGAAACAGAACTTGCATATTTAAGTTTTTTCTGATTATGAAAACATGAAATGTTAACATAATTTAAAAATTTGAATCAAAAGACAAAAAGAAAAAAACATTTCATTGTGAAGATTAATATTCTTATTATGAAACTTACATTAATCCTGGCTAATGTTCAGGTTCAAATGGATATATTTATATTCATAACAACATACTTTTCTAATGATTATCTTAGGTAAAGTATAAGAAAAGAATACTAAGTTCTTTGAGACTGAGGTGAAATCAGCAAGCTTATAATCTACTAAGGAGAATTGTACATATTTATGTATGCTAATTGACAAGTTTAGACTTGGATACACATCTCTCCAAAGAAGAAATGCAAATGGTCAACAGGTATATGAAAATGTGCTCAACATATTTCACTAATTATCAGAGAAATGCAGATCAAAACTGCAGTGAGACATCACCTTATACCTATTAGAACGGCTGTTCAAAAATTAAAGATACTAAGTGATAGTGAGGATGAAAAGAAATAGAGACACTTGTACAGTGGTGTCGGGGATGCAAAATGGTATAAGCACGACATGTAACTATTATGAGAATTACTTAAAAATTAAAGATAGAACTATATGACCTAGGAAACCCACTCTTGGGTACATATCCCAAAAAAATCGAAATCAGGATGTTGAAGAGATATCTGCACACTTGACATTTATTGCAACATTATTCACAATAGGCAAGATTCACAATGGAAACAACCCAAATGTCCATCTACAGACAAACAGATAAAGAAAATGTGATATATACATACAATGGAATGTTTTTCAGTCTTAAAATTGAAGTTTCAACATTTGTGACAACATGGATGAACCTATAGGACATTATGCTTAATGAAATAAGCATATGCTTATAAAATAAGTCCATCACAAAAGGAATAATATAAGGAATGATATCAGAGATATACAAGAACTATAATACAGCCCTGTTGAATACACATTTATAAACAATTTTCCATATTAAGTTCTCCTGAACAATTAATAGGAAGTAGAGGCATGAAGTGAGGGCAGGTTTGCATCAAAATGTCCCATTTAATTTCATTACATTTTCTTTGCCTAGAACACAAATAAAAGACTAAATCTATTCATCACTGTGTATTCCGAACATCCCTTTCATTCTTTAGCCCATAGATTTTCCTATTAAAAAATCTCAGGAATTATATTCTAAATCATGTGATAAAATTAAAATTCTGAATTCAAAGAATAAACATTCAAAATGCATAAACTGTTCACTATCTAAAAAGTAAAACTCTACTTAGACTCATAACCTCCAAAATTCTGTCCCACAATTTTTTTCCAGTCTCATTTCGTAGAACTCATTAAGTTACATTTTGCTCCAGCCCACAATGATGTTTGGTGTTCATCTGATTCATTTCTTACCTATGCTGATTCCCTTGGATCAGACTAGACCTAAAGGACCACTTGAGTCTCCTGTTTTCCATGAAATATTTAGTTACTCTTGTTCAAATCTAATTTCTCTTACAATAATTCTTACCAAACAAAATTTTTAATATATTATTTTTTTTCGGGTTTTTTATTTTTATTTTTTATTGTTGTCCCCACTATAGGATAATTTATTATTTTTTTAAGATTTTATTTATTTTTTTATGTATTTACCTTTAGAGGGGAAGGGTTAGGGAGAGAAATATCAATATATGGTTGCCTCTCATGTTTCTCCTGCTGGGAATTGGCCTGCAACCCAGGCATGTGCCCTGACTGGGAATTGAACCTTGATCCTCTGGTTCACAGGCCCGCGCTCAATCCACTGAGCTACACCAGCCAGGGCAGGCTAATTTATTATTTTTATATCTTAACAGGAATGTAAAATTATCAAATGCTGGGGCCATATTGTCCTTTCTTATCTATCTACCTATCCTTCTGCACATACAATTTTGACATTTTTCAAAATGACGACAGAAAAATATTACTTTATTAACCTAAGAAAATGTTTCATTTGCTCATTGATAGTTAAGAAGCAGAGATTTTTACATGGTGAATTCTTAATCTGGGAGCATGATTGAATTTATTTTTAAATTGGCTTATACATAAAATTATATCTTCTTTCTATGATTAATAAGTATCTGGTGCCAAGGAACAGGACTCCTCCCAAATATATTCCGTCATGAAGGGGGCTTATTAAGAAAGACAGAAGATAATCTTAGAGTACTCTAGGAGGTTTGAATGTCTTAGTGGCTCATAAATAAGGAGAATGGCGAGTAAAGATGGACTGTTTAAGACCTCACCAGGTGGCTCAGTTAATTGGAGTGTCAGCCTGTACACCAAAAAATCTCAGGTTCGATTTCTGGTTGAGGTACAGACCTCGGTTGTAGATTTGATCTTCCATCAGGGAACATACAGGAGGCAACTGATTGATGTTTTTCTTTCTCATCGATGTTTCTCTCTTCCTTTCTCTCTGTCTCTCTCATCGATAAACATATACTGGCATATAATATGTACTCAGTAAATAGTTACAGTAAGTCTTGGATATTTGATGTTTAACTGATTTGTCTAACAAGGGGTAGAGGTAATTGAACATTCCTTAAGACCCAATCTGGATTGATCCTGATTCATAAATCAGAATCAACCTCTGCTCTAGAGAAGGCTCACTGACCTACTTTTCTTCTTCTTCTTTTTTTTTTTTTTTTGTCCTACAGAACATATCCAGTTGAATAAGATTTTGACTTACTCTGTCTTACTCAGACACTTAACAATGCATGGATCTGCCTTTGTGAGTTCCACACTTCCTAAACCTCGGTCACATGTATTTACTGGGAATGTACCAAACAAGGTAGGAACTCTCCCAGATCCTAGTCTTTGCTAGTTTTGTTCCTTCAAGGCTAAAATTCCCCCCACACATGCAGTCTCCATCCTGTCTACTCTCTCACAAAATCCTGCCAGCCTCACACAAACACCTCTTTTTGCAAAAACGATTTCTTGAGGATCTAAATCTGAACTACTCACTTTTCAAATGAATCAAAACACTAAAATGATAGTAGTGAATTGGAATGTCAGATAAAGGTAACTAAATGGTTTATTTTGCTAATGAGAGAAACCAAAATTTAAAAGCTTACAGACATATATGTCTAGAATAAGGATTCTCCACCAGGGGTAATTTTGTCCCTTAGGGAACAGTTGACAATATCTGAAGTCATTCTGCTTGCCATCCTAGTGGGTGGAGGCCAGAGAAGCTGCTGAGCATCCCTATGTCACATTAATGGGGGAACTCAAGATTTAAAGATTTTTTAGCTTCAGTCCTAGTTAATAGACGTAGATGACTAATGCATGTGGAAAGCTGTTATTTCAGTGACTGGAATATAACTCCAGGAGACCGACAAGCAATTCTACCTTTGTGCCCCAGGGGGTCTGCAAGAGATGGAGATGTGGTGTGGGCCATTGTATTCCAGGGAGGCAACATCAGTGAGGCAGATAAAGAATTCTTGATCAGCAGGCAAAGAAATACTAAGAAAATAGCCACCAAATGGCAACTCTTATCCAATTAACCTCTTTTTCAAACACCCTACCTACCCTTTCTTCTACTAATAAAAATGTTGGCTTGAGATGAGATGTTAAGACAGTTTTTGAGGGTACATAACCTGCTACCTTCTCAGATCCCTGGTATCTGAATAAAGTACACATAAAGATTTAATTTTCGTCGCTACTTAGCATGAACACCCACTTTTCCAGTTTCAACATTACAGTCTCCCTGCAACGAAAACTTATCCTGCCAAAATATCAGAGGTGCTGAGGTTGAGGAACCCTGGTCTGGAGCAGGATATTAAGCCCTCATTTTGCTTCCTCGCTGCTAATGGACTGAGCCTGCAAACGTGCTGCAGTGACCCTTTGTCATCGTAGTTGATCCCAGATTGTGCAAGATCCCCTGTGTTCACAGGGGGATTGTAGGCTCCACGGCGGAACAAAGACTCTGCTGGTGAACATTTTCCATTTTATTTTTCTGAGGCTATAGAGAAGCATCTATGGCTGTAAATATATTATGGGAAAGGGATAATTATTACCATAGCGATTTATGGCTGCCATTTTAAATCTTTTAAAAATGTTTTGATATCATTTTTGTGACATAGTGACAAAGCTGGATGCATTTGTTATCATAATAACTGCTTCTGAGTATCCACCGTTTGTCAGGAATTTTACATTTGATTTTAATCTTCATAAGAACTCTGTGAAGTAGGCACTATTATCTGCACTTTACAATACTCTGTTTATTCTCACTTTATGCTTATTATTTTTCCCTTTGTCCCAAATAAACTGGTAGTTACCTGTTCCTAAGGGAAAAAAAATGTATATGTAAATCCCTGTGTTTTGTCAGTAATAATGGTAATAGTAATAGAATGATGGTCATGATGAGGATGATTAAAAACTAACCTCACTCTGTGCATTCCCATGCTTGAAGTGCATTGAATTTCTTTGCAGTGTAATTTCCTAGTTTAAGTGTTCCACTTCTAATAACTTCATTTAATTTTCCAATAACACTATGGAAAGGAAATTTAAAGATTAGAATAATACTTTTTAAGCCACACAGACATGTCCCGAATCCCCCGATTACTGACATGGTGGGGACAAGTGAGCAGTAAGCAGTGAGTCCAGAACCTCTAGTTGGCATCTCTCTGTAACAGAGATGATGCTCTATAAATGTTTATCAGTATTGATTAAATAAATCATTTATGAATGTTCCACTTGGAGAACATTCAAGAAAAGTTGTTTGGAGCATGAAGTGATAGAGTTACACCTGAGGGCGACTAGCTGGCTGCCCAGAAAAGTCTCCCTTTTAAGCCTTAACTTAAACCTTTAACCTCAGTACAGAATTCACATCAGGCTAAGGTAGGCTAATTGTAAATATCAAGTGACTCTAACTCTCTGAGATAGCAGCAGATAAACCGAGCTTGTTATAATTAACAGAAATAACAATGTAGTTACCTTACAGTGAGAAATAAAATTGAAAAGAGAATTCAATGCATAATCTCTTCCTGTAGGTACTGAGTAGAAAATGCCAGACTTCGCATTTGAATATTTCTTGATGAGCATAAAACTAAATCATAAGTGTTAATAATAGGAATTCAATATTTAATGTTGTCATTTTAAATTAGCCTCAGAGACAGATCATCATCATAGGTTATAAGAAAATCTCATGACAGGGGATCCACTCTGTGTGTAAGGTAATTTGTAAGGTAATTTCATTCTGATACTTTCTGATACATTCTGATAGTATTAAAGTTAAATTTTATCACTGAAGCCTCTGTGGTTGTACTTATTTTCAAGTTACCATGAGACAGAATGGCCCAGCATGCTATTTAGGGGGATTCTGAAGGGCCATCGGAATTCAGGTCTCCCAACAGGTAGAGACCTTTATTATTAGAGTGTCAGGGTTCAATGTCTCTTCCTGTTTTCCCTCACTCTGTGCCACACAGAACTCTCGGGACAGTTTCTCTACATGTGACTTGACATCAGAGTCTGTTCTTGGGAATCCAATTTTAAGACAGCGCAAAATTTTTCCCTTTGTTTGCTTCTTCGTGTGGAATGTGTAAGGAAAAAATAATTAAATAAAATGTGTGTGGAGGACATTTTAAGAGACTTCAACCATAGGGCATCCTTTAATCTGCAGGAGAAATCTTGGAATACCCCCGACCACTGGACCCTTAAACTCTTCACCATTGTGACAGGCTCTAGAAGCTTCAGAGTTCTTATCTCACACCTTCCGAAGTGCTTGTTCATTACAAGTCTTCTCATGTGCCAGGCCTTCTTGCTTCTCTGTTCTGATTAACATAATATCATCAAAACTGCGAACTGATGGTGATTCCTGGGGAATATTTAGGAGGTTGAAAATATATCATGACTGACAGAGGAAGAGGGACTTAATTTAGCTCTGGGTCTAACCTGTGAATATATGCTGCCTTGGCCCTCCTTCTCGATGGAGATGGAAGAGAACGCCTTCACCTGGCGATTGCTGCGTACATAGTCCCGAGGCCTTGTTAATTGCTCTAATAAGGATGTCATATCTGGCATAGCTGCTGCAATTGAGGCTACTATGTGCTTTCGCAATGTTTGCAGTAATACACTATAATCCTCCAGAATCCCTCTGATTTTTGTAAGTGCCAGATAGATCCTTTTAAACATGATCAATTAAATGAGAAAGTAATAAGATTCATTATCCCTGTATTTTTTTAGACATTTAAAGCTGTCATTAATTTCTACCTTAGGATGAGATTTTTAAAAAATATACATTTACTTTCTTAGATGGGCAGATGCAGATGCTTCTGCTCGACCTCTCCTGTATGATAGCTGTTACCCACAGGGCAAGGGACACAGATAAGAGTTCTGGCAATGGCTGTGTATACCTATTCCAAATATACATACTGGCGAAATCACCATTAAATGGGTCCATGGACTCACTAGAAGCAGACACTTATCAGGAGGCTGGATTCAATCTGTCACTGTTCGAATATGCTTCTACACTAAAAGCGGTGCCACAATGGCACTTGATGACATTTTGAGTCAATGGGTGTCAATGTCAACTTAGTTTCTGTTGGAATATCCATATTCTCATTTCTCTAGTGCACTTTCATCCAAGTGGATGCCTCTCTTTGTGGGAGGGTGGATGAATCGTAACTGCATGCACTTATCATCGTATTGCAGTTCCTCTCTTGGAAACTTGGTCTTTCAATTGGTCGGTGCTATAACAGGTCTTAAACAAGCTCAGACACAGAATCTGAGAAAGGAAAATCATTTTCATTGTACCAGCTTTCTTCCACTTCCGGATCATCCGTAATTTATTATTTTGAGTATATAGATTGGGAAGAAGTATGGTTGCCTATCTCTGCGATGCTTTGATTTTAGTAACCAACTTCATATCTCTCTATGTGCCTGTCTCCACTAGCTGCTACTATGACATCACTGTTCTTATTATGATTATTTTATCACCCCCTCTTGCTCTCAGGGAATGAGTATCTGTAAGCAGTGATACTGTTTCACACCTGTAGAACACAGGAGACAGTCACTATCGAGCTTCCCTGTTGAGAATTGCTGGTGCCCCTCTCCCCTGGATATTCTCCATCACTCTCATACAGAGACTCCTCCACTTCCTCCTAAAGAACAGTCTGATGTGGCTCCACCACTCTTCATAGAACACGCACCATAGCTTGTCATTTCTTTGAACCATTTTGTTTCTTCCTTTGCCATTTTTCATGGTAATTCTTGCATTTTTACTTTGTGTTCGAAAGACGAATGCTTTTTCCAAGTTTTTAAAAGCCAAATTAGCTATGTATTAGCACTGTCTCCTAGGGATATTCAAGGTGTTAAATCCTATGGTAATGGAGTAATTCGATATCAGTGAACTCTCTCTTACCCAAATTTATATTCCATTCCCTCAAGATTTAGTCTCATATATACTCTCCCAGCTTCTACTAGTATACATTTGCTGGGTCCTACAAATCTTTCAATTTATAATTTCTTTCCTAGCTTCATAGGCCCATCACTTCCCTGGTTTAGTTACATTGTGACTTGACCTTAGTTGTTGTGCCGACGGCAGGCATTTAAGGTGGCTGTTAATCTAGAAAGGAATGCCACCTGTCTTGCAAGACAGAAATAAACCTGTGCATTATCTTTAAACAAGAATGTGTGCTCATTTTATTAGCAAAAAAAGGGGGGTGGGACTAAGCCTAATGGCCTAGAAGGTTTAGAGAATCTGAGCTTTCAAGTTCTCGAGCATATCAACACTTACGTCCACATCTTAAGTGGTTAAATCTACTTCCTACTCAATTAGGTCCATAATCATGACAGAACCAACACTCAAGGGCCTAGAATTTAATACTGTATGGAGTCTAATAAAGTCTAGTTCCAGATTTCCATGACTTACAGATGCAGAGATTAATATCATTTTATTCAGCACCAGTGAGGCCATTGAAATATTCACACTTTGCCTTATTCTTGCAGAAGCAAAGGGGCCACATATTAACCTAACAAGCTCAGGGGTGGCCTGCCAGCCAGCCTTACAAACTCAGAGACCTAGAGTAACCACAAAGGATGGTCTAAAATAAAAACTTATTAACTGAAAGCAGTTCATGGCAGATAGGCATATCCTACACCAGTAGTTTTCTCTAAAAAAAGTCCACCTTCACCTTAACTAAGCCTGTTGTCTTTTTACATCTATAATAGTATAACTTGGAATGTTGAGGTAATTTCCCTTTTTTCCCATCTACAAATCCCCTCATTGTTATTGTTATGTTAGTTGCTGATCGTTAACTATCTTTTACCCATCTATGCAAAAGAAGTATGTGTCTATCATTTTACCTTTTATTTAATCCCAGAGGTTTCCCCACTTTGCTTCCTCCTGCCTCCCCTCAATCCCTCACCAGTGGATTTACTGTCATCCCCCCATGGCTCCTCCTTTGATTCTAATGTATAAAATAAGGTGATAAACTGCCATTCTCTGGAGAATTTCTCAGTTCATTGAAATGTTCCTTCCCAGCAACTATCATCAGTGTGGCTCAAATACACTCACCAAAAATTCTCTATGGGTTTGAATGTTTCTTATATTGACATTCTCAAGTAATTACCCCCACTGCCCAATGTCTTTGTCTGTTGTATTGATGGTACTGGGTGAGGCATGTGATTTTACAGAATTTAAATTAAAATGTATTTCTTCCTCAGACTTCAAATGTCTGAGATAGTACACCCACCCATACGTTGCCTTCCACCTATACTCCATACCAGTCACTACTTGTGAAAGTTTTTACAACCATACTGATACACCATTGATGGGTTTCCACACACAACTCACTACTCATAATGGACATCTCATTGCCACCTGACCTTGTTAATTCAGGTCTAAAAATCCCATTTTAAAGTCCACATCTGAAAATCACTTCTCAACATTTTAGGTCAGAGTACTCAAGATAAAAAAACTTAAAAGAGGGTGTGTTTACTGGGAAACTGGGGAGGGACCTCAGAAACAACACCACGAGGTAGCACAGGAAGTAAGACCAGACTAGGGAGGAGTTGAGCCATAATGAGTTGGAACAGAAGCTGAGGCAGCGCTTCAGGGTTGTCTAAAATTGAATGGAGAAGTCCAGGTCTTTGTACCTCACGCAAAAGCCACTCACTGGGTGTGCGCAATCCACGGTAAGGAAGTGTAAACTTAAATAATAAAGTCTTGTTGTTGGAGAACCTCAATGGTGGGAGGAGAAGAAAAGTATCGGAAGATTCTCTTACAACAAAAAAAATTACATCACAGGAGAAATAACTGTAATAATAAAAGTAAAGAGATACTTCAGTTGGGAGTTGTTCCACCAAGGTAAGGCCCACCAGTTCCATTCTGGTTGGAGCACATGCTGGGTTACTGGTTCAGTCCTGGTTGGAGGTGCATGTGGGGTGGAAGGGGGAGCAGGGGGGCAGCCAACGGATGTTTCTCTCTGGCATCCAAGTTTCTTCCCTTCTCTTTTTCCCTCACTTCCTCTCTCTCTAAAAGTAGGTAAATAAACTATTTTTTAAGTAAAGATATACTGGAAACATAAGTTATGACACCCCCCAAACTATAAATATAAAATAATCTGAATGTACCTACAACTTGTGTAGACTCAAAATTATTAAAAAGGTCATCAAAAAAGGCATGCCATAATAAAAGAATAACACATTATAAAAAGTCAACATCTAAAAATAAATGGACTATCAAGATGTGAAAAACTATAGTGATTGGATTTTAAAACCCAACTGGTAGAATAAACAGCTAAGTAGAAAATTAGTGGCTTAGAAATACACTTGAAAGAATTATCTTCAATTCAGTATAAGGAAAAAAAATTAAGATGTCTTTAGTCCATAAAATAAAATCACATCTTCCCTCAGACACTGTATTGAAAGGCTAGAACACCAAAGGCAAGAAGAAGGTATTAAAAACAATCAGAGACAAAAGCTAAACCACAGTAATGACAGATTGATAATGGATTTCTCATCATGGACAGCAGAGCCTGCAGAAACTGCTGAGTGACATTGTAAACTGAAAATTATATGCTCAGCCGAAATTACGGAAGTGTGAGAGAAAAATTCAAAACATTTTAAAAAACAAAGAGTGATACCTTTACTATGTACAGAGCACTGCAGGACATGAACCCCAGAAAAAGAAAATCGAAGTCAGGAGTGTGAATAGCAATGTTGAACAATACATAACCATAAACATCTAGTTACAAATGGACGCTGATTATGTGATAGTGATAAACTGGGAAATTTTTACAAGTGGAACTTAAAAATGGAAAAAAATGTAAAATTAAATAATTGTAAGGTATTCGTTTTTCAGGAAGGATAAAATATGAATCGTGCTCTTTTTTTGTTTAATCAGATGTACATGGTTAAATATTTAAGGATCATCACTTAGTAATTCCAAAACAAATATAAATGCCCAAAGCAGTAGAGAAGCTGAAGGACACACACACACACACACACACTACCACAAAGGAAATAAAGTAAGACTGAGGCAAAGAATAGCATGGTAAAAATAAAATTACAAATGATACAGTCAAAATTATTTCACACTAACCAGGAATATAGCAGTAACAGTAAAAAGAACTTGCTGTTCAATATAAAAATCCTAGGTTATATTTTTTAATAACTAAACAAAAGGATTCATAAATGCAACTAAAATATGACTGAGAAAGGTTGAACTTACCTTTCACGATTTAGGGTTCAAAAAGGATATTTCTAGGCTAACGAAAACAAGAAGTTGTTGCAGGAATGTTATCTAGCTATTAATATAAAAACCATTTCTTAATGGTAAATTAAGCAGTTTATATACCTAATGTATGTCTATGCCTATGTACTAGGCATAGTCACATACACACACACACACACACACACATACACACACAAAATGTGATTGAGTTCAGTGCATTATGTGTATCCTGACATGTGTGATGAGTACAGGAGGTAAACACTAACCAGAAGCTTGGGCACTTATTAAATACTGCAATGTGAGATCAGTGACAGAAAATATTCTGAAGGGGGGATATGGAGTAGACCGGGGAATGCCATCAAAAAGTCAAATTGTTCCTAAACTTTTTCACTACACAAACCTTCGGAAGTTATGGGGCCACACAGGTTTCATTTGCCCCAGGCCAGGACATAAGGGAAGCAGTGAGACTGGAGTTGCCTTCTAAAACTCTTGGCAAGAAAATATGTATTTAGCAAGAGGAGAGAAAAACAGTTGGAGACTAATATCCTGCAAAGATTACAATAGAAAAGAAAAGTTAATACTTTTATATCTTTCCTACAGAGATATTTTTCATCAAAATTAATGTAAGTAGAAACATACATTCAACTTTAAATAATATCTGATTTATAATTTTTGTATTGAGTTCATCCAAAAGCAAAAATAAAGTGTTTTTCTATAATGGGTTGATTGAATATAAATATTATGCAAAATTTGACATTTAGATTTTCTTCTAGAATTATGTACTATTTCCCCATTTTTATCTTTACAATGAAATAGCAGAATACAATTATTTTACCTGCATCATTTTTGGTCTTTTTCAGATGTCTATGTGTGAGGTTGCATGTACCTGTCTGTATATTTGTGCATTTATAACTTCATTGCAGCTTGTTAATTTTGCAACCGGGAATATAAATGTTAGAATTCATAACAATGTAAAGATTGTAATTTGCCTTTGATAGAAAGTGTTTGAGTTATCTGGAACCCTATGACCTGAACTTCACATAATTCTATGTTAAAAATTTTAAATAGGCACTTTGATTTCTATTTAAAACAGATTCAAAATTCTGAATAAAGATTATCAATTACTATTCATAGCTCATTAAAATCACTTAAAATTTATTGCATATTAGGTAAATGCCTTCATTACATGTAAAGTGTTTTAATTTTACAAATGGTTCTAATTCCATTTATTATTTATTTGATCATGCATACACAAATTTTTATTTTGCTACTTTTTGTCATAAGTATGAATTATCTAATTTTAAAAGTAAATTGAGCAGGCTTAGCCATATATGTAACTATTGTAACCAGCCTTCAAGATGGCCCCAGGATCCTTACCTCCTGGTATCCATACTATAGTGCAATGTTTTCCTTTCCCATTGTGGTTGATTTGCATAGTCAACAGTGTATGCTTTAAACTATTGTGTATATAGAGTATATAGTTTCATGCTCATATATTACGTCTGAACTTAGGTTATAAAAGATTTTGGTTTCTATCTTGGGATCTTTCCATTCCTCTTCCCCATCATTCCTCATTTTCCCCTTCTCCCATCCCTCTCTCCCTACTGGAGGAGGAAAAGTTTCCGTGTTATGTAAAGACTTATAGAGAGGCTGACAGGATGGGGAACTGAACTTTCTGGTGCGTAGGCAGGGAGGAATGTGCGGCCATGCAAACAGTTGCGTGAGGAAGCTCACAGAGAGGTTCTACCATTCCAGATTGGTCTTGGGGTGACAGTAGCCCTGGTGCGTAGTTTGAACAAAATCTCTTGAGAGACCCTGAGGCAGACTTTAGCTAACCCACTTCCACGTTACTGATCCTCAGAAACTGTAAAAATAAAAAATAATGTTTACTGTTTTTAGATGCTAAATTGCGGAGTAATTTGCTTTCCAGCAATAGAGGGGAGAGTGGTGGTGGGGACTGCAAGGGATCAGCCAAAGAATATATATGCATATATGCATAGCCCATGGACAGAGATGACAGTGTGGTGAAGGCCGGGGGTAGAGCTGTGAAATGGTGGGTAAACAGAAGACATTTGTAATAGTGTCAGTGTCAACAAGAGAGAGAGAGAGAGAGAGAGAGAGAGAATGAGAGAGAGAGAGAGAAAAGAAAGAAAACATAAAGTAGATAAAGTTGGAGCACTAGTGATATTCCATGTAATAAAAATGGAAATATGGAAGAATGCAGCTCCTGCTCTAGCAAACATCAGCCAGTCAAATTTAAAGCAGAGAGTGAATGGCTTCTCCTCTCTCCTTCAAGCTGACGGTTTCCAACCCAGAAAGAAGGTCTTTCATTCCCACAATAGTTTATGGGGCTTTGCTCTAGGTTAACTGAGGACCCTGGAAGAGTATTTTTACCAGCTGATACCATGAGAGGTAACTCTTTAGTTATCTGCTTTTCTAAATATATGGAGGAGAAAATTCTGTTTTTTTTTTAAAAAAACAACTATCCTTAAAAAGGCACAATGAAAAAGGAAGAAAAACGATCTCTTTCTTCTTTGTTCTACTGTGTTACTGGGGTGGAGTGAGCAATGGGTCAAAACCTTGGAATGGAATCATTTTGATGTCTCACAAGAAGAGGAACCAAGTATTTAGTAAACAGTGCATGTGTGTCCATGGTAATGAGTATTTCTAATTTTGATTCCCCCCTCTTTTATTCAAAACACAGATGAGGGTTCTCTATCACAGCCAAGAACTCAGGAAAGGAATATTTAGCCTCCAGCTTTTTCATTGCATCCAAATTCTAGGTGTAGCTGCTGAGATAACAGATGAAGAAAACCATCACTGCTCCATTCACACCCATAAGTCTTCTCCACTTAAACATACAGATTTGAAGTTCATAGGACAATTTTAGGTAATTTTCTCATAAAAAAGAGAACAATCACATCAGAAAATATAAAATAAGTTATGATATTATGGTCAGATTAAAGTTGTCTAAGAGCAGAGATCTAAGAACTCATTTAAAATATTCTGACTTTGACTCATTAACAAAACTAAAAAGGAGAGGAAGACAAAGAGTTCTGCAGACACGATACAAGAACAAAACAAAGAGAGACATTTTGTGGCACAATCCATGAAGTGGATGGTGTTATTTTGTAGATAGTAGACAAATATAGAATGACATAGCTATAAACTATGCAAAATTAAGAAATGAGAGAGCAGAGTAGTTTAAAACATACTTTATTGATTTGAGCTAAGGAATTTATTGTGAATTACTCTTGAGGATTTGCTATGTATTTTAGAATGCAGAATGATCAAGCCAGGTAATTAGGAAACTAGCCAGAAATAGAAATTGGCTGCATATATTAGACATTATGTCTCTGTATTTTTAGGAAGCTCTCCAAAAGGCTCGTCAATCTTGCAGAACATGGAATCTTGAGCAGTGATTTTGTTAGACTGCCTTGCATGATATTCTTGGTAATAAGTAGTTATGGGTTATTGGGCAGCCTGTCAACCACGTATCACACATTTGTTCTTCTTCTGGAAAGCAAAACATTTCTTAATGGAGAAATGAAATCTATGGCAGGGCCTCTTTTTTGAATGAAATAGAACCTGGCAGGACAAGATGTAAGTTTCTTATTTTCCCTCAGTTTCTTTCATTGCATTAGTTAAATTTTCTTCTTTTTAATTGCATAGTGTGCCTTATTGCTTATCTTATATAGTCCAAATTAAACTGGAAATTTTACCTTTTTGTGCAGAGTAAGATTAAATTACTGTGAACTGCAAGAGAGTAGATGGCTGAAATATGCCAGTATTACCAAACAAGGAGTGTGAATGTGAACTTGGTGTTCTCCGTTTCGGCCTTTGCTGTCTTGCTGACAGCAGCAGAGGTGAGGTGAGCAAAGCCCAGCAGTTGCCCTAAGAAACCAAGTACGTGAGAACTGAAAAGGAGAAGCAGCCCCAGTTTTTAACAGGTTAGCGAAGCAGAGTCATTCATAGCAATCTACTAAAAAGTAATAGAGAGACCATTTGAACTGCCAAAGGGGTGAAAGTTCAGGAAAGCCTAGTTGAAAATAATATTAAAGATGCTTGAAGAAATACGACAAGAGTAAAATCATATTTTAAAACAGAAGATAATTTTTATACACAAAAGTGTATTCAATATTTTTATAATTCTACATTGTAATGGGAACATTATGTTAAACAGGCTATCTTGCTTTTAAGCAATTAAAAATTTACTGACTCAATGTGGCATTGATGGCTCTGTGTACCTCATATTGGCTTTCAAGTTATTCTTATACAGTCCTCCCTAAAAATCTTAGTAACTTCAATAGACCCAGGTGATTCCTTTAGAGCTCTAGTTTATTGAACTCTCCTCTGTCTTTACCTTTACCCTGCTTCTGTCCTCGTCACTCTCCGAAATGAAACTCCTCGCTGTCTCTATTCGATGCTGCTCTTTCTCTGGTTACCACCTCCTTTGATTCCTTTGAACTTTCTCTACCAGGATGCCACTAACGTGGTTACATCAGCGTTTTGCTGTCATTCAACTCACTGATGTCCTTTCCTCTGTCTTTAATCACTTTAGACCTCATGATCAATCGTTATAAAACTATCTTACTTAAACCTGAACTTCACTGCCTCTCTCTCTCTATTTGTCACGCTCAGGTGGCAAAACCACAACCTTATTTAAGTCCAGCTCTCCGCCTACCTCCTCCTCGCACCTGGCCGCTGAATGTGGCTGTGGGGAAACACACATCCACAGGAGCTCTTTCCACCTTGAATTCCTAACCAGAAACCTCACGTGGACTTTCATGCTGTCCTGTGGCCATGCTGTAGTCCCCTATTCCAATCACTGGCCCCCTCTCCCAGGTGACTCTGACACCTGCCCCTTTAAACACTTCCTATTCTACCCTCGACCACATTATGATTGTTCTTTACACAATGAATGGAAGAGAACTTCCATAGACTCTTACAAGGACATCTAACCACAAATGTACTTCCATCCTCTGTTTATTTCTTGCTGCAGATGAGCTGTTTACATTCCTATCAAAACTGATACTTAACACTTGAAATCTGTATCACACTTGCTTGAAGGTGTTGCTCCAGCAGTTCCTTCTCTTCTCACTTGTATTATCACTTTTTACTTCTCTACTAAGTCATTTCCTTCATTATATGAAATGATACTATTTTTTGGTTCCCTTTCTAGTACAATAGTCTGAAAAAATGTGTTTATATTCACAGATTCTATTCTTTTTCTGTCAGTTGTATTTGGATGCTTTGCCTTTCGGTCTTCTACGCCCTTTCCTTGCCTGAAATCGCTTTTTCACCATCACCAATGAACTCTGTGTCACTGAATTCAATGTTTAGTGTCCAGGTCATCTTTGACATTGCCGAGAATTCTTTCCCCTTGTCCAACCACCTTCCTAGGCTCCCAAGGCATCCATTGTTATTGCCATCCTTGTCTGGTTCTCATCTCATTTAGTTGTTGCTGTTGTTCAGTCTTCACAAATGCATAATGAACCAGGCTCAGTTTGGGGACCCATCATATCTCTTCATTTCAAAATGGATGGGTCAAATTTTGCCATTGGCTCTACTTTCAAAGAAAGCCTGAATCGAACGATTTCTTCCCACCTACACTTTACCACCCTGACCCCAGACACTATCCCTTTGTACTTGGATTATGCAATGCTTTCCAGCCCTGCTCTCCGCATCTTCTGTCTTACTCTCAAAATGCTTTCGTGGATCAGTATCGTTCTCTGAAAAAACTGTTGATCTTACCACATCCTGAAAGTTCCTACATTACTTATCTCCAATTAATTGTCTGTTTTGCTCCTCATACTACTCATATTTCTCTTTCACACTACTGGACACACACTGACTTGGTTTTTGTGATTCCTTCAATATTTCAGACAAACCCCCCAGGTGGACCCTTTGTGCTGACTAATCAATCCATTTGCCTAAACTCCCCCCTGCCCTTGGATATCTGTATGGCTTTATACTGCTCATCCTGT
>PVKM010023957.1:0-20845 GCA_004027735.1 Carollia perspicillata
CTCCCTTACAGCTGGGGCCCTGCCCTGGGTGCCCCACCCGCTGTCCTCTGGCTCCACATCCAACCAAGGCACTCAGTCGTGGGTCTCCCCCTGCAGATGTCTTGGGTGTGCTGATGGCCGGTGGCTGTGCGGGAGTCCTGGCCTGGGCCGTGGCCACCCCCATGGACGTGATCAAGTCTCGCCTGCAGGCGGATGGGCAGGGCCAGCGGCGCTACAGGGGCCTCCTGCACTGCATGGTGACCAGTGTGCGGGAGGAAGGGCCGCGGGTCCTGTTCAAGGGGCTGACGCTCAACTGCTGCCGTGCCTTCCCCGTCAACATGGTGGTCTTCGTCACCTACGAAGCCGCGCTGCGGCTCACCCGGGGCCTGCTCGAGTAGCGGGTCCCACGTCACCCAGGACAGGCAGGAGCCACACGGAAGACAGTCACCTGGGGCCTGGTCTTGGCCTGCCCAGCTACAGACCTGAGAAGGCGAAGGGGCCCATGGTTACCGCCCTGGTGTCGCCTGAGGGTCACACGAGCCAAGGAGGAGCGGCCTCTTGCATGAGGACATCGGTCACTTGGTGTTGTGGGTGCATGTGGTCAGTTGTTCCTTCCAGCCTCCCTGTTCAGAGCACCCCTGCGTCCACACCCCCACCATTTCCTCAGCTGTCCTCCTGTTCACCCACCCCCAGCCCCACTCAGCTGCCCGCTGCCATAGGGTACTCCTTCCTCTGTTGCCCCTTAGGTGCAGTTCAGCAGGTCCCCCCCGGCGGGTTCCCAGCTCCAGGCTGCGGGGAGGGGCGCTGCGGAGAGGCCACTCGAGCTGGGGAGGGTGGGCCGAACACCCTCGCTCTGCTGTGGACTTGGAGGGGGGCTGTTGCAATTAAACATCACTGAGGACATTCAGGGGTGCTGCTCTGTGGTCTGGCGACCAGCGTCCTTGCCTTCAAGTCATCATCGGAGGCGAAGTCCTCTGAATCTGTGTGACGCATGCTCCCACCGGGTGGACAGCTGGCCCCACTCCCTTGGCCTTCGGGCCTGGGGGCCTGGGGGCCTGGCCAGTGGGCTGAGCGCTGCCCCAGGGTGCTGCTCAGCGTTTAGCACGAGACCTGCTCTCCTGGCTGCCCCCCATCTCAAATCCATCTGAGCAAAGCTGGCTCCTGCCTGTCCTAGCCAGGTGTCTGGTCCCCCCACTGCCTGGACCCTAGGCTGGGAGCCACCTCTCTATGGGGGCCCAGAGCACTGTCGGGCGCCAGGCACCTGACACAGCTCGTCACAGCAGCCTGACGCCAGGTGAGGAGACAGCTGAGATGGAGCCCGGCCTCCATGAGGCCCCGCAGCTGGGAGGGTGGGGGGCTCCCGTGGGCCCAGCCCTCTCTGCGGCACTACATGCCGTTTGGGGATTGGGCTGGCGGTGCAGACAAACCTGCTGGGTCCGCACGGCCACAGCCCTCGGGCGAGGCCAGCCAGCACCTGCCTCGACTGCACTCCGCTCTCACAGACACCGGCTTTGACCGTGTCTGCGGACAGAAGAGCCTCCAGTGTTCTGGCCACACAGCTTGCTATTTCCAAACGTGTGGGTGGACCGCCCCGGCCTGGCTGCTCGGCACACCGGCCTGACCAGGTCTTTGAGGACACCCCGAACTCCCCGCCCGGCTAACCGCCCATCTCAGACATTGCTGCCTCCAGGAAGCTCTCCCTGCCTGGCCACCAGGCTTTCGGGTGTCCCCTGCTCAGTTCCCACAGGGCCCTGAGTGTGTGGTCCGGTCACTCCCTCCCTCCCCGACCCAAGACTGGGAGCTGCCCAAGGGCAGCAGGTGTCTGATCTGGAGTGCATCGGCTCCGCCCGGCCCACGGCAGGTGCTCAGGGCTGTGGAGCGGGCGTGGATGAGTGAGAGCACGCGGCCCCGCAGCACTTCCCTGAGGTCCGTCCCGCCAACAATTAAAGATGCTGGCACTCTGGCCAGGTGCTGGGAGAAGGGTCAGCAAGGGAGAGGCTTCGCCACGTCAAATCTGACGCCACATCCGCATGCTCCAGCCCCGGAGAAGGCGCGGGCTGGGGGCGGTTGGGATGCTGGTCACGGGGCAGCGGGCCTGCCCATGGCGGGGAAGTGGCTTTGCTGGAAGTCCGCGCTGTCCACAGCCTCTAGGTAGCAGGACCCTTAGGGCTGACCCAGCCCTTCTTCAGAAAAGGGGGCACCGGGGTGAGGAAGGGGGGGGCGGGCCCAGAATCGGTGGGGCCAGAGCTGGGTCTTCCCACTACCTGCGCCCCTTCACAAGCTCAGGGTGCACCGGAAATACCACGTGGGAGGTGACAGGTGTTCGCCCAGCGGACCCCTGAGCGGGGTCCTGGCCTCCAGAAGGGCGGCTGGCTGAACGACACTGGGAGAGCAGGTCTGTCTGGGGCTGCGGGCGCCGGCGGCCTAGCCGCAGTGCCCTTCTCGCTCTGTCCCTGAAGCGCTGTCCTGGATGTGTGCTCCCTCTGGCTGCCCGGCTGCCTGTCCCCCCACTCAGCTGTCCATGGCCATGCAGGGTGTCCTCTATGCTGTCCCCCCAATGCAGCTCGGCTGATGTCCCCACCAGACTGGGGACTGAGGCGGGTCGAGGTCTGATGAGTAGATGTCAACAGTCAGAGTTCTTCTGGCAGGAGCCCCGCCCTCGGGGGCTGGGAACCAACCTGGGGTCACCCCCCCAACACCTGGTGGGCGGGGCATCACATCTGCCCTAATCCTGGCATCTGGGGTGGGGGTGGGGATGGACTTCAGAACCCACGGGTTTTGGCCAGAGGCAGGCAGACTCACTGTGTCTTGGACACGTCGCACTACCCCCTCTCCAGCCTCAGTTTCCCCACTTGCTAGATGAGAATGGGTGTGTAGAGTGAGCCCGGGGCCCCAGGCGAGTGAGCCCAGCCCACTTGTGACCTAGACTGTCACTAGACAGCCCGGACTCTGCCCGCCACACGGCGGCTCCTGGGGACGACAACCAGGACCCCTGCTTGCATTCTCCCCCGGGGCTGTGAGAGTCCGAAGTGAGGCGTGAGGGGCCAGACCAGGGAGACTGCAGAGGACAGGACAGACGGGAGGGCTGCTTCCCAGCAGGTTTCTGGGCGCCTGTGTCTCGGTGCCAGGGGCTCCCAGAACTGGGCTGCTGCCCTGCCTGCATCCCTAACTGGGCCCCTAGCGCCCTCAAAGGCCACCCACGGAGGGGCCGCATGCAGGTCTCAGCAGCAGGTGCCTGGGGCCTGAAGCGAGGCCCGTCCCTGTCCAAGCCCCAGACAGCACACCGCGCAGGCAGGACACAGGAAGTTTATTTAGGCCAACAAGCAACATGGGGGTCGAGTGTCAGGAGTGGACCCTGCGCCTCCCTGAGGGGCTTTCCCAAACCGTGCGGGTGCACTGCCGACCTGGCTGCTGTGTGCTTTCTAGCCATGCCCCCCGCCCCTGCAGACCGCCGTGCCAGGCAAGTGCCGAGACCAAAGCGTCTGCAAAGGCTGTCGACAGGCCCTGCCTGGCTCTCAGGGTGGAGTGTCTGTGTACGGGGTTCCGGGGCAGCGGCAGACAGCACCAGGCAGGCCAGGGACGGGGGCGTGACTTCTGGGGACACATGCGGTCCAGAGAGTAAACTGGACGTTTCTCCCACAAGGACTCGGCCCAATCGAGGTGGCCCACGCTAGCCAAAACCCGGTGTTGGAGGCCGCTCTCTGGCTGGGAGGCCTCCCGGTCAGGCGCACAGTGCGGCCCTCGCTAGCAGCACGTCTGGTTTCGGGGGCGATGGGCGGAAACGCTTCTGTGCCCCTCACACTCCGCACCCCAACTGTTGCCAGCACTTCCCAGTTTGCAGCCGCCGATGTTTTCACACGGGACCCCTCCTCTGGGCCAGAGCAGGCTGGCCAGTGGACACCGGCGCCCAGAACTCCGTGGCCTGGGGCTGCTTTATGGGAGATACTCTGGGGGGACCAGGCCCCACCCCCCAGCACCCAGGCAGCACATAGGGTTCCGTCCTCAGGAGACAGAAGGGACGATATGCACAGGGAGAAAGTGTGGGCAGACACGCAGGACGCCCAGACGCCAGGCCTAGTGACTGCCGGGGTCGGGGGGTGGGGGGTCGGGCAGGGTGTGCAGGTAGAACGGGCGTCACTGGAAGTCGTAGAACAGCTTCCGGGGAGTCATGAACTCTCGGACTACCTCGTCCGTGACCTCCTTGCGCCGGGCCTGGTGCTCCGCGATCAGGGGCTGCAGGACCTCGATGAGCTCCTTCTTGAGCTCGCCGGTGAGCATGGCTCCGCTGGTGTAATCCTGCCCGAGGAGAGACGAGTGAGGACTGGCTCCACCCGCCCTCACACAGCAGAAGGCGGAGGGCGTGCGGCCCCAGCCACCCTGCCTGTGGAGCTGGAGCCGGGTGCCGAGCACAGGGAACCACGACAGCTCCCCCAGCCTCACCAGCCTCTGCACGGTGCTGCTGACCCCACTGCCTGACGGTACAGACAACACATGCTCATGGAGCGGCCTCACTAAGGAAGTGCTGAAACCACTGAGGGCGGGAAGGGGCAGAGGGAGCTTCCCTCGAGGCCAGAGGCCAGTGCCCGGAGGGGAGGCTGCTGCCGACACTGCTCTCCCTGTGTGTGCACTCGGTGCCCTTTTATCACACTGCAGGCTGTTGCCTGTGCCACCGAAAGTCTCCCGCCCCCACCCTGTGACAGGCCCTAGTGACTGCCGCCTCTGCCTGTCCTGCCCGTCCGCGCACGGGGTGCTCTTTCTCAATCAGGGCCACGGAGCTGCAGAAGGCCCCGCGAACTGAAAGCCCGGGGCAAAGCTGCGAGTGCCCTGTGGGGTCTCCACGCCCACAGCCACGCTGCTCCCGGAGGGGCTGTGCCAGGAACACTGCCACCCTGGTGGAGCCGGGAAGCGTCGGGTTTACAGTCGTGGCAAAGCCCTGAGCCCTCGGGAGGGAGCTGTTTCCACGTGGACGGCGTCCTGGCTGGCACGCGGTTACACCTTTGCGCGTGGCCGCTAAGCGAACAGCAGCTTGCCTCTCCCTTCCGAGAACACCTGTTCTTGAGGGTGTGGGGCAGGTGCGGACAACCCCATCGACCCGCTCACTTGAGTCTCCCGGGCCTGGGCCCGTCTCACCTTCCTGATCTGCTCCAGCTTGTCGTCGTCCTCCAGGAAGAAGGTCAGGTACATGTAGGACACGTCCACGTCGCAGTTACCCCCCAGCTGCCTGTGCTCCTCGACGGTGTCTCTGCCTCCAGAGAACGCGTGCTTGTTGACCTGCGTTGGCCGGAGACACGGGTGCGCTAGCCAGGCCCAGCTGCCCGGCCGGGACCCGAGAGCCGGCAGTCATGCCACAGCCTGACCAGAGGGAGGCTGGGCTTGGGGCGGAGGCAGGAGGTCCTGCGGGGGGCGGGTTCACTTCCTACCCCCGTACCCCAGAGAAAAGAGCAGAGTTGGGAACGCTGATGTCTGGGGGAAACGTCCCGGAATGCTCTCGGGGACCAGCTTCAGAAAGGGGACCAACACCAGCCATCTCCAGAGAAACCGAGACAGCCTGGGGTGGCGGGGCCACCACTGGAGGGCGGGGGGCAGCAGTGCCCCCCCACCCCAAGCAAGCCTGGCTGCTGCCTGCCCCCAGGAGAGAGTGGCAGGCAGGGGCGAATGGCTCAGGGGCCGGAACCGGGCCCAGGACGAGAGGTAGAAGGCCTGAGGGCACGGCCCGCCTGACACTTCAGGAGCTGCAGACAGACAGACAGACAGACAGACTCCCAGATGTACGTGAGGAACCACTGAAAGAATCTCGGAGAAACCGGGGCCACGAGGGAGAGGAGAACCAAGAAGGACGAAGTCCCTCCAGCGTGCCTTCAGTGAGGACTGAGGACGTGCGCAGCATAAGAGGGCACCCTACTGTTTTCGAAGGGGAATGGGGTGCAGACTCAGTACGTCCTCGGTGGGGAGGTTTAGTGGGTCTCCCCAGGGGTCCCCAGGACAGGTCACCAGCTGGGCGCAGCACACGAGGGAAGGGGAAGCCACCTGCTACAGGCAGCCCCACGGAGCTCAGCTCCGGAGAACAGGAAGCTGCCCTGGGTGCTGAGGTGTGGCCCTGCGGGGTGGGGGCTGGTGGGCGGGCCCCTTCCCTTTTCCTGACAAAAAAGGAGCGAGTCACACCAGCAGTGTATTCGAACTGCAGAAGCTACAGAAAACACAGAGTAAACAGGCCAGGGCTCGGGAGCTCACAGGCAGGTGGCTGGTGGCCACGCCACTGCCTCCGTGCGCGGCTCCTGCCGTGACTCTGAGAAGAGGTGGACACTGCAGAGTGGGGTTCGGGGTTGAGGATGCGTGCGCAGGGCCGGACCCCGTCCCTCCCGCAGGCCGCTCGTGCCCCAGGTGGCCTCGGTGAAGTGCGCTGCCTGACCTCGCTCACGGCCCACCAGCCTGCGGGTCTTTGCGGGTCCCTCAGCGATCGCCAGGCGGCCCAGAGCCAAGGACAACTTGTTTCAAACAGCATCTCAAAACCAAACGGAACCTGCTCTGCTGCAGGGGCAGGAGCTTCCCCTGTGCACCAACCCCGCCCCCCCCGCCCCCAACGCCCGCACCGGGCACCTGGGCCAGCAGGGCAGAGAGAGAAAGAGGAAGCCCGCTGGCTGGGGGGTGGGGGTGAGGGGGTGCCGTTTCCTTCAAGAAGAAGGGATTTCCTGCTGCGAACCAGAGCCTGCCTGGGGCTCTCGGGAAGGCCGAGGCCAGCAGTGACTCGGAAGGTTGCCTGCATGCGTCAAACACTGTTCCGTGCCCCTCCTGTGACCTTCCGGTCCGCAAACACACGTTTGGTCTCAAGTGAAACAGCAGCTCAAACTAACCCCTAGTTCACATTTCTTTGGTGACTCGACAAATATTGACTGAGAGCCCACGGCGCACTGGGCCGGGCAGGGCTGTCCCATCAGAGGGCACTCTCGGGTCCCAGGTCCCAGGGAGCGCCCTCTGGGAGAACAGCAGCCTCCGAGGCCCGTGTTGGTGGTGGCTGCTCACAGGCCAGGAGCTCCTCCGGGTTTCAGGGGTGGAAACGGGCGCCACACTGGTCGCCCCGGGCCTCGTCCTTCCCATCTCTGAAAGGAGCACACCGTGCTCCCCCGGTGGGAACTGAAATGAGGAACCGCGAGCAGAGCGCTTGGCCTGGCCCTGGAGCCAGCTCTGCTCAGAAACGCCCTGCGCTGCTCCCCGCGGCCGAAGTGGACGCGGTGGTGGGGCGTGTGCGGCCCTCCTGGGGGCCCTGCTCACCTTGTCCTTGATCTGCTTGGCCGTGTCCGTGAGGAAGATGGAGGAGTTGGAGTCGCTGGCGCTCATTTTGGTCTGGGCCCCCTGCAGCGCGGGGAAGAAGGTGGAGTGGAGGAGCGCTGGTTTGGGATAGCCGATCCTGGGGGCGACGTCCCTCGTCATCCGGAAGTAAGGGTCCTAGGGGCAGAGGGAGGCCTGTTGAGGATACCCGAGGGGCCTTCACAGCAGCCCCCAGCTTCCGGTCCGTGCGCGGAGCTGGCTCTCCACCCCGCCCTGCCCCGGACCTGGTCGATGGCACAGGGGATGAGGCACTGGACGTCCGTCTTGTCCCCGAAGATCTGGGGGAAGGAGTTGCTGAAGGACGGAGCGGCCTGGATGGCAGGAAAGCTGATCTTCCCTGAGAGGAGGACAGAGGGCCGTCACCAGGAGCCCCGCCCAGTTGGGTGACCGCCCCCGGGGAGGGAGGGGCCGAAATAGGCTTTCTCACCCTGGAAAGGCAACCTCACCAATGGGACCCTGAAAACTACGGAAACGGAGAAGGGAAAAACCCAGGGACCCAGTTTGTGTCTCTTTTCATCTGTTTTCTCTGTTTCTATGCATTTTAGTTGTGATGACACTCCAGTCCCCTCCTTGCCTTTTTCATGTCGTGGCAACGACCCACGCGGTCGTTAAACACGTTCTGTCTCCTAAACGTATCACTTGGCATTGAGTGATCTCCGCCCCCCGGGCTTTCGGTTGCCCCTCACCGCGTGGCCATCCTGACAACGCTGTCCTGGCACAGAGTGCCGCTTTCAGTAATTCGGGGTCGTGGTAATGCTGCCACGGCTGTTTGCCGAGACCCGCCGAGGGGGGACTTCTGGTCCGCCTTGCTGCGGTCCCGGGCACTCGGTGCCCAGGCGCGCTCAGGGGCACACCGTGAGCGGCACAGGGGCTCCGAGGCCGTCTGTGCCCGTCCCGCTTTCTTCTCAGCCTTAAAACAGACGACTGAGGGGAGGGGCAGCCGGGGACGCTGGAGTACAGCTCTGCGGGCCCAGGACAATGGCCGAAGGCATCGCACTGGCTCCTTTTGTTGCGAGGAAACCCCTGGGGCTTCCTGCTCGGAGAGACCGGTGCAGGCGCTGCCTTGCCAGGCACAGCCCAGCCCTGGGCCGGCTGGCTGCGGGCGGGGTGGGCTGGGCAGGCAGCAGCGACTCCTCACCGATAGAGTCACTGTCCGTGAAGCCGAAAATGCCTTTCACTTGGTTGAAGGTCACATGCTTCTGAATTTTCACCACGTTCCGGTAGAAGCCTGGGCTGGACCTGCAGAGATGATCAGAATCAGACCCAGGCACAGGGCCTTCAGTCAAGGTCAAACCCACAGATGGTGAAACTGGTAGGGGCCACGCCGGCTGGGTTCACAGACATGGGAGGGAGGCGGCCCACAGCCACTGCAGGCCCGGCACGCGCAGCCGGCCAGGCAGGTACGCCTCAGCCCGTGAGGAGGCCTGGCACGCGTGCACGCCGGGGTGGGGCCACCGGGAGACAGCAGGCAACCGGCAGAAGAGGCTGGAACACAATCAGGCCCGGGCCGGTGGCCACCAGGAGGCGCTGGAATGCTGCTGGGCTGGTGGCTGTCTGTCCTGGGGGGCTCAAGTGTGAGCGCCCCGAAGGGGCGCTTCTGGAGAGACAGACTATGTTCTGTGTTGTGGGGGACTGTCTGCAACTTGGCACCAGGCAGACCGCCCAGACAGGCGCTCCTGCGCCCAGGAAGGAGGGCCTGCCTTGGTACAGCTGGCCCCCCGGCCTCTGGCCACCACGGCCCCTCCGCTGTGGAGCAGCGTGCTGTTCGGACAGGATGGGCCAGCCTGGACAACAGGGCTCTCCCTCCTGCTTGGGGAGGGGCGTGGGCGCCATCCTGCGAGCAGAGGGAACTCGGCTCCGGCTGAAGCAAACAGGGAGGGGCAGTCGCTGATTGAGCAACAGGACCCTGACCCTGTGGCCTGGAGCAGTGTTTCTGAACACTGCTTGGCCTTGACCGCTCCTGGGAGACAGGCCCCTTCCCTGCTGCAGCGGCGCCCACAGCCGAGGCTTCGGCACTGGTGAGGAGTAAGAGAGTGGGCTGTGTCCCACAGATGATGGCTGAGTATCAGTCCACCCCTGCAGAGGACACCTGGCCTTCACACCTCCAAGGCTGAACGGGCGGGTCCCCGAGCAGCTCACAAGGCCAGTCGGGGCCGGGTGCAGTGTCAAGAGCGCTGAGGGCAGCACGCGTGAGCACCTGCTGGGCGCTGCTCGGGGCACACTGCGTGCGGTGCCTCAGCAGGCCATCGTGAGGCTCTGTGAGCAGGTCCTATTTCCTCCTGTCCTCACAGGGCTTAGTATCACCTGGCCTACTCGCTGCAGCCTGCTAGACTCTCCCAGTTGGAAGGTGCCCTGAGAGGGGGTGGACCGTCGCCTCACTGGCCACGGGACCCCAGCGGCAGCCTGGCACACAGCAGGCGCTCCCCCAACACGGGCTGCCTAAGGGAGCCGGGCGAGCAGACTGGGGCTGTCCGCTTGCTGCCAAGTCTCACGGGAGGCAGAGGTCAGGGTGAGACCACAGACGGGTGCTGTGGGCCCCTCTGCCAGGCCGCCTCTCACTCGCACTGAGCCCCCTTCACAGGAAACGGGGGCTCAGAGAGTGGAGGCCCAGAGGCACGCGGCTGGCCAGGAGTGGGCTGGGCCGCGCTCCCCGCTCACCCCATGTAGTCGAGGTCGGAGAAGATGAAGGTCTTGTTGATGTCGAAGCCGCAGGCGATGATGTCCTTGGCGTTCTCCACGGCATAGCCGTAGGCCTGGTCCAGGGTCAGGTCCTTCCACAGGTACTTCTCGTCGTCCGTCATCTGGATGACCAGGGGCACGTTGAACACGTCCTGCAGCCACCTGCGAGACACGGGGGAAGAGGCCGGCGTCTCGTCCTCCCTCAGAGCAACGCCGTCCGGCGCCTGAACACCCAGCTCCTACCAGCCACTTGTGCCACAACCTCCCTGCCACCCTGACCGGTGCAGCCGGGTTCAGTGGACCGGGCGGCGTCCTGAGAGCGACAGAAAGGTCGCTGGTCTGACTCCCAGTCGGGGCCCACGGCTGGGTGGTGGGTCAGGTCCCCTGACGGGGCCTGTACCAGAGGCAACCGATCTGTTTCCCTCCCGTTGAGGTTTCTTTCCCTCACCTCCCCCCCTCTCTAAAAACAATAAAATCTAAGAGAGAGAAAAAAGGATGCAAGTCCCCGACACAACCCTTACTTTGTGAAAATGAACGGGATGAGGTGGCCCACGTGCATGGCCTCGGAGGAGGGGCCCCGGCCCGTGTACAGGTAGAACGGCTTCTTGTTCTCGTAGGCGTCGAGGACTTGGTTCATGTCTCTGCGGGGACGAGAGGGGCGGCGTCGGTTTCCTGGGAAAAACCAAGGAGCTTGTGCTCGCCCGGGAGTGTTGGCACCAGCGTGGAGGAACTGGTGTGTTAACCTTGGTGCTTGCGTTAGAAAAATGACAGGAAACACCTGCTGAGATAGTCTCTCCTGTGATTGTTTTAAAAGTAGAAGACACGGAGGTTTAGAATAAAGTGTTAAAAAAAATGGAGCCCTGGCTGGTGTGGCCCAGTGGACTGAGCTCTGGCCTGCGAATAAAAGGGTCACTGGTTCGATTCCCAGTCGGGGCACAGGCCTGGGTTGCGGGCCAGGTCCTCAGTAGGGGACATGAGAGAGGCAACCACCCACTGATGTTTCTCTCTCTTTCTCCCTCCCTCCCCTCTCTAACAATAAATGAAATCTTGAACGGACACTGGACTGGGGAATTTTCCCAGTCACCAACGCTGATCCATTACCTGCCTTACCCGCTGTCCTGGGGGACGCCAGGCCAAGCCCGCAGTCCCTGTGTGGAGCCACCAGCTCCCACGGAGTCTGACTTAGGGAGTCATTCTGGAGTCACCTGCCCTCCCTGGGGTGGGGCTCACAGACAAGGCCCCCGGGGGGCCCCCCTACCTGGCTGTGTCGGAACCGCGTGGCTGCTGTTTCCACACAGCACCTGCCTGGCCCCCCTGCCCCAGACGTGCTCAGGGTCTGGGGTGACATCTGGGAAGCCATGGTTTTCAAAAGCTCCCCCAGTGACTGTGATGTGGGGGCAGGGCATGACACCACCTCTCTAAGGTGTGACTGTTTCTTGGTTCCGGGCAAAGTTTCCCAGAGTAAGAGAGAAGCAGGGGCCTTTTCTGGTGGTCCGGGCAGAAACCACCCAGCAGGATCCTGAGAGTGCCTCCGCTGAGGCCCCCGCAGGGCCACCCGCATGCACCTCTGGGCTGCAGGGCCAGGGGCGCTCTGACTTTCTGTGCTTGCACTCCCCCACCCCCGCGGGGCGACAGCGGACGTTCTCACACTTGAGAACGGCCCAGAGCTTCCACGCCCACACGCTCCTCGGCGGACACGGCACTCGCTGCGTCTCTCTGTGTGGGACGTGCAGAGGGGGCCCATCCACAGACTCAGGGTGGGGGCGGCTCGTGGTGGCCCGTGACAGTCAGGGAGAGGGACGGGTGGGGACCGGCTGCTCAGGGCAGGGGTCTCGTCTCAGGGTGATGGAAATGTTCTGGAACTAGAGAGAGGTGGTGCTTGTACAACCTGGCGAACAGACTGAGAAAGCAACTGCTTATCTGCAGAAGCTGAATGGAATCTCGTGGAGGAAAAGGCCGGGTGAGGCCTGGGGCGCTCTGCGCCGAGAACTCGAAGCGTGGGGCTGCCTGGTGACCCGTGTGCCCTCTTGTGACCGTGAAGTGGGAGCAAAACGGAACACCCTCCCTTGTGCCATCAAGGCCATGAACAGAGCCTGGGACACGCGCCGGCCCCCGCCCCAGGCGACCTGCGGGGTGGGGGCGGCAGAAGCCCTCTGGAAGCAGCTGGCTTTCTGACGTCTTTCTGATGTCACCGGCACGGCATTTCCGGTCCGAGTGGGGGAGCGTTCTGTGGCGTGTACGCCCCGCTGGTTTCTCTTTCGGTGTTATTTACGGACAGGTCAGCACAATGGACGGAAGAGGCACGTGGTTTCAGGGAGCCTCCTGCTTACCGCGCGGGGAAGCGCTGACCTTGGACCCGGTCTGGCCCGAACCCCACTGTGAGCTCCCCTCGTGAAGCGGGCCATCTGCAGGACAAGGCCCTACGGGCCAGAGGGCGGAGGGGCGGGCACGATGCCACCGCCAGGTGCTGACAGGGCCGAAGGTGGGTCTAGGTCCCCGACAACTGCCCCCCACGGTCCCCACAGCGGCAGGCAGCCTGAGGGAAGGGCCCCGGCCCCGTGGGAAGGACGGGGGGTGGGCAGGCCGCGGCCGGGAGCCGACCTGTGAGAGAAGAAGATGCCTCTGCGCAGGAAGCGGTGTGGCTTTTGGCCCGTGGCCCTCTCGATCCGGTTCACCAGCTCCCTGTCGATTTTACTGCTTCCAAATCGAACTGGAAAAGAGTTGGGAATAAGGAACGGGCGGGAGGCCTGGTGACTGGGTGTGACTGAGATGAAGGGGAAGGGTAGGGACCCACACGCACGCTCAGTGAAGCCAACCCCCCGTCTCTGCTCCGTCCCCGCCCCCAACATAAAGTCCAGTGTCTGCTGCAGTGACGCCGACCACTGAGACCGCCACCGGCTCAGCGGACGGCAGCGCACAGAGTGCTGTCTGGTCTGGGACTGGGTTCCGGTGGGAGGCGTCCCGAATGCACACAGGGTGCGCGTGCTCATAAACTCATGGTCTGCACACGCTGACAGCGACACGTCTTGATGCTCTGCGGCGGCCGGACCGAGCCGATGCCCGTGCCGAAGCGAACTCTCCCTCTCGGACAGTCTGCACTCGCGCAGCACGGGAAATGGCTGTGACTTGGAGCAGCCATTTCAGTTGTTTCTCCTTTGGAGGTTGGTTGGCGACGGTCTCAGAAAAAGGACTTCCTCGCACAGGAAGCCTCTTGAGGAAGGACCTGGAAGTGATGGCGGGCCGCCCGCCAGCAGCCACCATTCCTAAACTGACTTCCAGGCTTCCAGCTGCAGGAGCAGCCTCCCGGGGGGGCGGGGGGGAACTTCAGTGACCCGTGACTGACCTGCAGCCACCGAGCAGAAGGGAACGGCCGTGGCTGCAGAGGTGCGCGTCCCGCAGACCCTCCCCACGTGCAGCCCTGTTCGAGTGGGAAAGGGCCCCGCGAGCAGTCGCTACTTCGCAGTGAGCTTTACGCACAACTTAGTTTGACCGTCAGGCTCTGGGAGTGCACCCCACCGCCAAGAGCGCCAAGGCCATGCTTCTCCTTGGCGCGGAGCCTGGCCTGCACTGGGAGCTGGTTCCGCAGGAGGAGCGCCACGGACCCACCTCTCCAGTGCCGGCTTTCCCTGGGACGTACCGATGAGCTTGTCGTAGTCGATGCCCTTCGCACTGCTCGTCTGCACCGTCCACGGGTCCACGAAGTCCTCCTCGGCTTCCGTGGCACCGTCACCCGCGGACGCCCGGTTCCCGGGAGGGCCGTCGACCCCGCAGTCCTCCCCGGTGGCAGCTCTGTAGGCCATTTTCAGGGACGGCAGCAGCTCGACGGCAGAGTGCACTGGACCCTGAGCGAGGGGACAGGTGCAGGGACAGACGTCAGCGGGGGCCGATGCTTGCCGAGCGTCCCTGCTGCCGTGCGCAGCCCCTGGAGGCCGGCCTCACGGCCCCGCCCCTTTGCAGCTGGAGAGACTTGTGATCACGGAGGGGCGGGAGCTTGCCCGCGGGCACACAGCAAGTGCGGGCCGACGGTACTGTTTTTACCTGTCGTCCTAGTGCCGTGGCACCACCATACGCTACGGGGGCAACAGGGACACAGTGTCCGCCGGTTGTGACAGAGCCACCACGTCAGAGCGCCCCCGGCACCGCTGACGCAGGGCCCTTTGCCTGGGCCTGCCGGGCTCTGCACCGAGCCTGCTCTCGCGTGCGCACCGACGAGGCGGATGTTTACAGAGCCGTAAACAACACGCCGGCAAGGACAGCGGCGGCAGCTCGAGGGACAGCACAGCACAAACAGAAAAAGGCCAAGAAAAACTGCAGGCTTTCAGGTCACGAACCGAGGAGGGAGTCACGGGCAACACCTGCACTAGGGCCTGAACTGTCTGCACAGCTGCTGTTTCAAAATAAGCCCAAGAAAAACAAAGGTGAAGTGTGCCCGGGGGACTTGGGACATGTACCGAAGACCCCGCTTCCGGGAGCCCGATGTCCGGCATCTCAGAGGGGCCTAACGAGGCAGAGTGGCCCGCACAGTGGGCCTGGCTGGGTCAGCTCACAAGCGAAGGACACCCATAGTCCAGTCCGCTTGCCACGGGACACACAGACCTTTGCACTCAGAGCGTTTACGTGAGGTGCTGTGAACTGGACTTCTCAGTGCGTGGCCGCCCAGCCAGCTCCACTCAGAGAACCGCCCCGTCTACTCAGCCCCTGGGCTGCAGGGGCCGCCCGTAGGGCGGCTCTGCAGACAGATGTGTTCCCCACTCGGAGACCATCTGGACTTCAGAGTCGGAGCTGTGCGGTCAGCAAGCCCATGGACAGAGCTCACACGAAGCAGAATGTCTGCCCTGGCAAGACAGGCAGGCGCGTGTTAGTCACGCGCAAAGCAAGTGGTCAGCAGCCCGGCCTGTCCCGTGAGCTATGGAAAGGACCACCGAGTGCACTGCAGTCAACGGCCCTGTGACCCCTGAGTGTGGTGGCCTCGCACAGCCTGTCTCATCCAACTCTGCCTGTGGCCTGGTGGCCCGGTGAGTGTCACTCACGCAGCCAGCGTCCCTGCTCGGAGACCGTCTAGACTCTGAATGGGACGGGAAGAGACAAGCAGCCTTGCCTGTCCCTTTTCTTGCCCGCACTCCAACATGGACCGGAACACTGAGATGGATTTGAAAGCTGGTGCTCTGAAAAAGGCCAGACACTAAGGACTGTACGCTACCGCCTTGCACGCTGCTGCCTCGCACGCGGGTGGAGCGCAGGCGGAACTGTCGAGGTGGAGGAGTGGGTGGGGGGCCCCGTCGAGGAGAGGCAGTGACTGGGGGCCTGGGGCCGGCTCTCCTGACGCTGTTTCCCCACTCGGGGGCGGGCCACACCGTGTGGGTCTCACTGTGAACGTGTGGGTCTCACTGTGAACGCTCACTGAGCGGCCCGCCCACAACCCCGCCCCCTTCCGAACGAGCGGTGGGTCTCGATGGAAGACGTTCCCATGAAGGAAGACGGGCTCCGCTCTCTGTCTCCATCCCCGTGGCCAGGGTCGTTCGCGAGTCCTGCTCCGGCTGTGCACGGCCCCCGCCGAGCCCCCGTTCTAACCCACCCCTCTCAGAGACCCCCGCCTCAGTGAGCTACGGTCCCTGACAACAGCGGGTCTCACCCCGGCAGGACGTGCGGGGGGCCAGGGCCCAGGCCGAGGGCAGAGGCGGCTGGTGCAAGCCCACGGGCCCGCGCTGGGCTGCTGCTCCCAGAGCGGCTTTTTTGGCTGAAAGCGACTTTCTAAAACATCAGGGCTTCTATTCTCCTACATTTCGTGGTCAGCAGAAGTCCGCTTCTGAGTTGTCGCCGCTCAGCTCTGGCCCGGTGCGCCCCTCCGACCTCTCTCACCGAGTGAGTGCCAGCTGGCCGCGCACAGGTGCAGCCGCGCTCTGGGAGGGGAAGGCAGCGCCGCCCTGAGCACTGCCCGTCTGCGCAGATGCGAATGCAGCTGTGAGCGCCAAGAACGGCCAGCAAGACATGCGTTAAACTCGAGTCGGGTCTAATGTCACACGGACAAAATGATCGCTCTCAACTCCCAAAATGGGTCTGTGGGATAAATCGTCAACAGTTTGGGTCCTCCTCTTAGGTTTTTCTGAAACGGCGCAGATTCATCCGCGAGACCTGTCTGGTGGGCGTCATCTTTCTGTGAGTAGCCAAGTCCCTGGTTTTGACGTCACTTTCTTTCAGTTCCACTATTTCTTTCTTTCTAAACGTCACGGCTTATTTGGGGTCCAGAGAGACAGAGTACCCTACTGGGGTGAGTGCGAGGTGGTGGACGCTGTCTGGCGAGAGCCCAGGAGATTTCTGAGAAGACAGCAGGCGTTGAAGGTGTGGCCCGAGGAAGTCGTGGAGCGGAGGCTCCCAGAGCAGAGGGCGTGCCAGGTGCCTGCTCCAGACGGTCCCACTTCTGAGACCCTCTGCACAAACAGCAAAGTAGTCTCCAAGGAAGGCGAAGGCAGAGCCCCACAGGGCGAGGGGGCGGGGAGGACACCAGCAGCAAGATTCTGGGAGCTGGAAAGCTGAAGGATGGCTGGTAACGATGAGAACGAATGCTCGGATGCCGTGGGAACACCAGGCAGCGACTGGACTCACTGGTGGGGAAGCCCCGGCAGGTCAAGGCATTAGTGGCCTCCGTCCTCCCAGAAGTGAGGGGGGAGGAAGCGGGTCACAAAAACAGGAGCGCTGGTCAAATGTGTTCAAGAAGCCGCTACTCCGGTCTCCCCCTAGGGTCCTGACGCAGCCCAGTGGGTGCCCCACCCCACCCAGAGGTTTAGAGTCTGGAGAGGAACAGTGAACTCTGTCTGCCCTGGGGCCCTGTGCCACGCGGGGCAGTGCCACGAGAACAGGGAGCTCAGGGTGGCACCGGGCAGCCCCTCTCCACTGCATGCAGCTGGCGGCAGACTGCACCTCTGGACAGCAGCCTGGAGGAGCGCCCTCTGGGCACTCTGCCTACCTCAAAGAAGAGGCCTGCAGACCCCAATGTTGAGGACTGCTGGACAAAAGGGGGCGACCTGTGCTGGTGAGCCCCTCCCCCAGGCACCCAGCCCAGGACCGGCGCCTCGTGTCTCCCTTGGAAACCCCGGCGGCCAGCCGAGCACCAGCACACGCCGGAGGGTCGCCCCTAATGTGAAGGGCCGAAGGAAGAAGTTGACTCGGAGGAAATGGAGTTTATGAAGGGGGCAGAGAATGTCGGAGACCGATCACAGGGTCTCAGAGACAAAAGGGCGCCGTACCTACACGGCAGTTACGAGGGAAGGAACATTCAGAGATGAAATGAGCTCTTGGAAGTTAAAAATCATAGGTTAGAGTGAAAAACCGTGAAGAACAAGACAAAAAACAAGTAAAAAATAAGAGCTGAGTACCAGCCTTTGAATTAAGCAAACCAGAAAAGAAACACAGAAAACAAGACACCAAAGGAAGCGTAATTTCTGAGGTGTGACGAAGGCCATGGATTTCTGGTTTGACAGGAGCACTGAGCGAACACCCATCCCAAGAAACGTCCAGACTCCGGCAGGAAGAGACAGACCCTGCAGACACGCGGTGAGGGAAAGAGGCCTCGCCCGCTTCTGCACCGCGAGCTGGAGCTGGGGCTCAGGCTGCCGAGGCGGCCCTGCCGTCAAGTGCTGGCGAAATAAAGACCGTTTCAGACCACGTGAGAGCCCCCACACCATTCCCTTCGCAGTCATTTTCTTAAACCACTGGAAGACGGGCTCTGCCCATGACAACTCACCTGGAACAGTAAGACACGAGATCAGGAAACAGGGACCCCAGAGAGGCGAGGGAGCCCTGGGGAGACAACGAGGAAAGGGTCCAAGGGTGGGAGGGGGGCCTCCAGTCCACAGCAAAGCAGGAGCAAGGCTGGGGAGAGACACCCCCCCATGGAAGGACTTGATAGACTCGCTGGCGTGAGGGCGGGCTTGAGACCCACCGCCGTGGGTCCCTAACAGAGCCCGGCAGAAAGGGATGCCGACACGCAGACTGCAGAGAAGATGAGGCTGGGCGGGGAAGGAAGGGCACCCGAGACACTCAAGGGGCCAGCTGCCGGCAGCGCTGCCGCGGCCAGAATAACGCCGATGCTGACATCGACCCGAGGATACAGGGCTCAGGAGGCTGGAGGGATGGGGAGCGCTTATGGGAGTGCCAACTCCTTACCCTCCTCGGGGAAAGCCTGGGCCTGCATGGTCACCAAGGAGCGACGTAATGAGCGTGCTTTTTAGAAATATGGGAGGTTACATAGCAAGAGATTCAGCTAAAACCATTGAAAATACGTGTTTCTGGGGGCAGGAAGTGGGGAGGGCGGGTGGACGACTGCCGCATTTCGGCCGCCTCTCGGTGGCGCACGTCCACCGGGAGGACAGGGGAACACGAGCAAGGCTGCCGCGGGCCGGCCAGAGCCGGGCACTGAGGGAGCGTCTCCTCCCGGGCAGCGCCACCCAACAGGCGAGGCTGGACGCACACGCAGAGGCCCCGCCTCGAGGGCCCTCACGCGCTCCCCTGGGGCAGCTGTGCGGTGGGACAGCTCCAGTGGGGAGGCGCAGCCCTGCTCGTCCGCCACGTCCGGAGCCCAGTTGCCGCGCGGCCGTGCCGGGGCTGCTCAGTGGTCTGGACACGCTGTGAGCGAGAAGAGGGCGAGAGAGAGTAACAAAGCATTGCAGCAGCTTCTCCCTTCCTGGAGCTAGTCCTCCTTTCTCGAAGGGCCGGAGAGGAGTCATCGTAAAGAATGTGGATCACGTGCCATTAATAAAAACACGAGCAGGAACTCGGGGCCGCGCGCAGCGGGAGAGGAGGAGGAACAAGTGCCGGCGGTGAGCTCTGAAGGAACGGCCGCACTCCGGACTCACGGGCTGCGGAGGGGCCGCCAACCGAGACCCAGGGCGCAGGGAGCGCTGGTGTTTGCTGAGGGAGACGGCACCGAAGGGCCCCGACGGCCCTGAACACATCGGGCAAACTGCTGTTGACTCTCAGCTGCGCTGCAGATCAGTTCCCGGGTGGTGGCTGCCACGACCAGCTACCGCTGGACAAGTGGCTTCCTGGAGGGCCGGCTGCTGTTCTCGGAGGAGGCGAGACCTGGGCTCCCACTGAGGTGAGAACTACGCAATGCCTGTCCACCAGACACGCAGAACTCTGACGCAGGCCTACCCACCTGCGCCGTCCACTGGTCATTGTTTACTCTCCACCTTGAAGGCAGGGGCACAGGGCCAGCCTCCTGATGCTGCTTTGGGGCCAACGCTGGCCACAGCCAGTCCCCTCTTGGGTGAGTCACTTCCCCTTTCTGAGGGTCTGCTTCCTCATCTATGAAACGATGCTATCGGGAACCTCTCCACCTACCTCAAGGGCTGTTGTAAGAAATGAGAAAAAAAGTATGTGGCAGCGTTTTGTAACCTGTAAAGCCAGAGACTGACCCCTCGTGAGTGCTGTTCACGAGGGCTCTGTCCACGATCGCTGCTGCGCGTGGACTGCGGGGGACAACAGCCACGGGGCTGCGACAGAGCGGCTGTCTCCCAGCACCTCTGTACCTGGTGCTGCTCTGGGCACCTTCCGCGCGGCAGTTCCCTGAAGCCTCACGAGACAGATTTATCTCACAGACGAGTAAGCTGAGGAACAGTAGGTAGGTGGCAGAGACGGGACACAGTCACGCAGCTTGACCGGAGAGCTTGCACTCTCCAACAGTATCCCACAGGCCACTGGAGGGGCCTTGGCCCCTCCCCAGAAAGCGAGCGCACACCGCGGGATGGTGCGGACAGGTGTGCCAGTGCAGGTGAGCACGCAGTCTAGCCCAGGTGCGGCCCGCGGCAGAGGTCTCGCGGATGACTGCTCTGTTTCTTTAACCGTTTAAAACGGTTTCTAGTAGCTCTGTGGACCAAACACAGACTTGAGGGGTGACTGACTTTTGTTTTCCTGTTGCCAAACACACGTTTGAGAAGTGTGTGCACCCCCACTACACCGTTCTGTGTGTGGTCGGAGACCGCGATTCTTCTCCCTTCTGGCTGAGAGTCGCTTCAGTTCCCAGAAAGGGGAGTTTGGGGACATACGTAGATCACAAAGGGGGAAGTTTAGGGAAGTCTGTAAAAACGAGAAGGAGCCCTAACCTGTGCGGCCTCATTGGCTGGACACTGTCCTGCAAAGTGAAAGTTGATGGGTTCGATTCCCGGTCAGGGCCCACGGCTGGGTTGCAGGCCTGGTCCCCGGCTGGGGTGCATGAGAGAGGCAAATCTCCTCTCTTTCTCCCTCCCCTCCCCTCCCCAAAAATAAATAAATAAAATCTTAAAAAAAAGAGAGAGAGAGAAGGAATGTGAAGAACCTCTGCCTGGCACTCGAGGCCCGTATCAAATAACAAAGGGAAGAAAATTACTTTCAGGCACAAGCGATCGAATATCACGTCCAGATTCTTGATACATACAGCTGGGCGCACAGTTTACCGAGTCCTCCCTTGACGTCACCTATCGGCTCTCCCACTTAAAGCAAAACGACGCAGAGGCCGATTGTACCGCAGGCCGAATGGCATACACGAGACTCTGGGCCCGCAGCGCCTCACCAGCACTGTCAGGGGAGCCGCGGCGGAGTCCGTGAGCAGGACCCAAGTCCAGCACGAGGGAAAGTGCCCTGGGAAATCCCTGGGGAAGTGCCAGGCGCCCTGAGCGGGAGGCCGGGTGATCCCTGGACAGCTGTCTCCGCCCGCTGTAGAGGCCACTGCAGATGGGCAGCCAGATGATGGGGGTGTGCCTGGAGGGTTCGAGTTGTAGGGAACACGTGGACCTTCCTATTTTTTCTTCATCCTCACCAAGGATATGTTTTCTGATTTTAGAGCGAGAGGTGGGATGGGAGGGAGGGACGGGAGGGAGGGAGGGAG
>PVKM010023958.1:0-20838 GCA_004027735.1 Carollia perspicillata
ACAATGTAATTACTTTAAAACTCAATAAGAAAAATATAACTGCAAATCCAAATTTAGAAACACATTTGGAAATAGCCCATGGATAGAAAAGAAATGAGCAAGATAAGAAATATTTAGACGTGAACTAATGAAAATGCTACACATGAATTGTGAGATAAAGCTATTGTGAACTAGAGTGAACTTAAATGCACATATCTACCATGAATTACAACTGAAAATGAATAAACTATGTAGATAGTCTTCACAAGAATTCAAAAAAGTAAACCTCTGGCAAAATTAATTTAAAATGAGGTTATGAATGACCAAGTTATACATTACAAAATAAGCAAACTGATCAGGAAAAACATAGAAAAAGAAACCCCAAGTGACTAATAAAAATCCAGGAAACGCTCAGCCCTATTGTGATGAAACTTGTAATTCTAACAGCAAGATACCATTTCCTATTCAACAAAGTCGGCAAATAAATGAATAAATACTTTAAATAAATAAAAATATAAAAATAACACAGGTGTGTAACATGAGGAGGAAGCTCCTGTGTACCACTGGCGGGTGTATGAATCGGGAAGTAGTTTGGCAGTATCCACCACCAGTGAAGATCTATCTGCATGCCCCTCAACCTAACGATTCCCCTCCTCCTCGTCGTCCTTCCGCAGCTGTCTCTACTGTGGGTAAGATTTGTGCCAGAATATGCCCACTGTGGAATTATTTATAAGGGCAAGTGGAAGAAACTGGCTATGACTAGGACATTGGATAAAGAGTGACAATTCAAGTAATGGAATATGTATCAAAATGGGTAAACATGTTGATTTGGGAGATAATAAGGTTACAGAAGAATGTGTATGCTTAATTTATATCAAGTTTTTTAAATGTGTGATAAATAGTTGGATTTTATTTGTCGATTTTGTTATGTGATACTTTGGTTTATAATAAGAAATATATATAAGCATACCTGGGAGGTATTGCAGGTTCAGTTCCTGACCACCGTAATAAAATGAGTATTGCAAGCTGGTGAAGGGTCTTGCCTTCGGTTTGTAACAACTGCCATTTCTGCAAAGCACAATAAAAAGAGATCTGCCTGTATTCGGTCTTCATCATCTTTCTAGCGCAGAGCTTCTAAAACCCTTGGAATATCTTAAGTAATGAGAATGAAAATATGGTTTTTGTCATGGTAATAAATGACTTCTAGACCCCACCCAAGGATGGAGACTGGTTGTCAGGAGGACCAACCCCATGATTAGAGGGATGGCACTTTCAGACTCACTCCCTGACCTTGGAGGAGGGGAGAGGGGCTGGAGATTGTCCGTCTCCAGTGGCCAATGACTTAACCAGCCATGTCTGTGTATAGCGAAACCTCCATAAAAAATGAAAAGGAGGAGGTTTGAGGAGCTTTCAGGTTGGTGAACATGTGGGGACTTAGGGAGACGTGGACACCTGGACACTCGGGGGAGCTTCCTGCCCTTTTCCAATACCTTGTCCTATACATCTCTCCCATCTGATTGTTTCGGAGTTACTTACTTTTATAATAAACTGGTAATCTAGTAAGTAAAATGTCTTGATGAGTTCTGTGAGCCACTCTAGCCAAATAATCTAACCCAAGGCAGGAGCAGGTCATCAGACCTTCTGATGTATAGCCAGCCAGTCAGGAGTACAGGCAACAACTTGGGCTTGAGACTGTTATCTGAAAGGGTCAGGGACCGTCTTGTAGGAGGACTGAACCCTTAACCTGTGGAATTGGAGATAGATAATGCCAGAATTAAATTGTAGGACACCCATCCAGTGTCCAGAACACTGCTTGTTGTTGGTGTGGCAACTTCACACACATACACACTGAAACTGGGTTCAGGGACTACATAAAAAACGTATATGTAATAAAAGTTTTAAAACATGCATGGAAATAATAAACAAAATATTCAGCATGGTGATTACCTCTGTGGGAAGAGAGAGAAGGAAATGGGTTTGATTAGATATATATAGGCATTAACTGTATCTGTTATTAAAAAAACTTAAAGAATGTAAATATACAAAAAGTTATTATTCAAAATAGCCTGCTGATAGATATATACATATTAGAACATTGTTTTACTTCTATTTATGTTTGAAATATTTGATAATGTTTTAAAGATAACACTGTGTTAAATCACTTTATGGAAGAAAAATGGGACTGGAACAAGTTACTGTCCTTAAGTAAGAGAATGAGCTTTTTTAGAGTAAATAACAGAATGTGATGTTATTGTTTACTGCTCACCATCCTCCCCCCTAGGAAAAAACCCACAATCATACCTTTTTACACAAGGAAACTGAAGCCTTTGGTAATAACAACGCCCTGTGGGAGCCACAGGGTTTCATCTGTAAGCCCTAGGCATAGGCAGGTGAAATAGTAAAATCATTGACAGCCTGCAAGATGAGGAGAGAAAAGGAAAACTTCAGAGTACCAGGAACCACAGGTGTCTCAAGTTATTGGCCTCACTCTTTTCAAACAAGCCTTTTTCCCCCCAAAATGTAAAGAGCTGTACTTTTTATAAATTAATAATGACTTTAAATTCTTTGAAACCTCAAAACACTGAAAAATGATTTAAAACAACATATAATTTTACCACCCAATAATAACTATTAATATTTTAATGTCTTTCTTATTTATGTGTATGTATAGCTTTTACCATAAGATCACACTCTATATTTTTGTTTCTAACCTTCTCTTTATGCTATAACATAACATAACATGGAAATAGTTCCATGTCCAGAAAAAAAATCTATCATATCTCTTTTAATGGCCCTGTAGCATTATACTGTGTGGTAATGCCATAAAGTATTTAACTAAACCATTGTTGGTTTTCCTTATATGCAATGCAGTGGACACAGTGCACATTCGCCTTGGCATACTTGTCCATCTTTTTTCTTTGGAGTAAGTTTTTGGAAGATTTGCTGGATCCAAGGGAAAACATAAGAAATAGTAAGGCTTTTGGTATCAGTCTGGGTTCTCCAGAGATGCCAGCCAGCCGGCTGGAAACTCAGGTGGGAGTCTGTGCTGCACAATATCCTCTCCTCTGGGGAGCCTCGGTGTCTGCTGTCAGTCCGTGGCATTGCCTTTTTACTTTTTTCGTGGTATTCTTTAAATAAGGAGAATTTCTTCATTTTAATGTAGGCCATGTAATCATTTTTTTCTTTCATAATTAGCTCTTTTGAGTCCTCTTTAAGTAACATTTGTCTGTTGAGAGATGTTCTAATGTTTCCTTGGTGTCGTTTCATGATTAAAAGTGGAAAGAGATATAATTCACAAAAGCCAACTTTTCCATGAAATCCTGGTGTTGTAGGATATTTTGCAAATCAGATATGTATTAGTCCACCAAACATTCTTTTTCCAGCTGGGAGCAGCAGCTCCTACTCTCTATTTTGGAGGAATGTCTAAGGGCCTGCCTACTGTAGCATTCAACATTGTTGGCTAGAGGGGTGAGCTCTTGACCCAAACTGGGCTAATGCTGGTACTTTTGTAGCCCTTTGGCTGCAGTAGTTGGTCCAGAAATGGCCGAATGACCCAAACTGGACCAGATAGTGTGGTGACTGTGGAGCTGTCTGCAGCTGTGATCCAGCTCAGCAAGACTTCCGCTCAAGAACAGGAAGTCAGTTCCATCAGAGCAGTAGAATGGAGACAGAGCAGATCTCGGCCATGTTAAGTCCCTGGCTACCTAAAATTTATTTCACTCTAGACCTTCCTGTGGGTTTGGGATGTGTGCCAATAAATTCTCAACTTCTGTTGAGATCTTTTTTACTTAAAAGTCTTGAAATACGTACACTGAAAGTGAAGTTCCATTATCCTAGAAGTTTGAGAATGCTGTTATTATATCTCTCTCCAGGAGATTCACAGGGTGTATTATTAGCATATTAACCTGCAGAGAAAGAAGCCCCCTTACCTTTATTTAACCCAGTAATCCCTAAACTTGTTTCTAACATGAATACTTTTTTATGGGTCTTCTGTTAACATCTCAGAATCTTGACTGGAGGATCACTGATTTGAGAAATGCTGGATTATGGATGCAAGATCACACCACAAACTGACAAATGAAAAGTGCTTTGATCTTGGATCTAGGTTTTGAAAAGCGCTAACATGTAGTACTGTAAATGAAAATAATGTTGTTTTTTTATTTGGTCAAAGAGTCTTCTGATGAAGAAAAATCTAAAAGATAAATTTAAGGCAACCAATCTGCAAATATTTTTCTCATGCAGGTTAGCCAGTATACCTTTGCTATGTGCAGTTACAGAGAAAAAAAGTCTGAACCACAAGAATTAATGCAGCTTGAAGGATACACTGTGGATTATACAGATCCCCACCCAGGTAATTCTGAATTGAATCATTTTCCCAGCCATTCGTGTATTCATGAAGTTCTCATAAATATCCTGTTTCTGTCCTACAGTTTGTACTCAGTGAATGGTGTGTGCAGTTCACTTGTATACCTGAACAGACTGTATGAAAATCAGATCGTGTTGTTTTGAGAGCTACTTAGAGCCATAACTCATCATCTCTGTTATGTTAGTGTAGCAATTTTCATCCTTGTTCTCATCTCACAGCATACATAAACTGACTACTAAAATTCTGCAGTACACCAAAAAGTATATCTTTCCCTGATCTGACAAAGAATAGGTATAGTTTTGATTCATTCACACTGGACGGCTACTGTTGTGTTGGCTGTTGTCATTTTTTTATTTGACAATCTTATTTGTAATTTTTATTTTAAAAATGCATGCAGCACACCCATTGATACAAGACAGCGATTTTCAGTGGGTGTAAAATATACAATACCTATGAAGTCAGGGGCACTATGTGAAAATTACTGTGATAGAAAAATTATATGAGAAGTACCTTCAATGCTTATAGAAACTTCTCTCCCGGAAAGTGAAATGGTATAAGAAAGAGATGGTAAGCGAATTATTACATATTCTACCAATTTTCTCCCCAACAGCTCATTCTGGTGCTTCTCTCCCTCCCTCCATGTCAGCACTAGGTATAGTACTAGATAATTGGTAACGAAATTTGGTGAGGGAGTGAGTGAATGAAACAATATATGGAAATTAGTGAAATTAATAAAGTGATATTGACAAATGTATAAATAAACATACAGATTAAACTTAATGTGTAGAGATTAAAATAGAAATCTGTGGTCACGTTCACTAATCAGTCATTTAAAAATGCAAAATATATTCTCTGTGAAATAATGCTGCAAAAGATAAAATGCCATACAATATAAGTATCATTTTTTGCCTTGTCTGTATTTTTTTGGCTAAGCTTATTATATAGTTCTCCTGCGTATAGAGTGAGAAATATGCCAGCAGGTAAGCAATTTCTTCTCTGGCATGAAGTATCGGTCTGTAGTATGAATTTCTATGGGGAAGGCTTGTATGTCTTGCACAATGCTACTGTGTTGTGGACTGTTCGTTTCCCTACATTAGTTTTAATTTCCAAAGTGATAGGGGAATTTAAACCTTTCTTTATTGTGTCTCCTTCAGTTCTTAGATTGTGGGTGTTGAACCTCAACTAAAAATCATTTAAAGCACTGAGCTACTAATAACAAATTTCTTCCTTTCCTAGATATTATTTAGTGAATAAGATTACAGTCTTTCAATTGTGCAGGTTTTTAATGATGTCTTTCTCTCTCCACAGGCCTTCAGGGTGGTCAGATGTTCTTTAATGCTGTTAAAGAAGGAGACACTGTTATATTTGCCAGCGATGACGAACAGGATAGAATCCTGTGGGTCCAAGCCATGTACAGGGCCACGGGTCAATCATATAAGCCCGTTCCTGCAATTCAAACCCAGAAGCTAAATCCTAAAGGAGGAACTTTTCAAGCAGATGCTCAGCTTTGTAAGTTTTATTAAAAATAATTTGATTATCAATTAATACCCTTAATAAGATATAAAATTATCTGAGGCAAATTTGTTTAGTATTACAGTTCGCATCTTTAACTGATTCCTAATTGAATAAAAATAGTTCATAATAATAGTCACAGAATCAGTTATCTACTTTTTCACACTGATCTAGAGTGAATGATGCCAGAGGTTTCCAGGCATGAGTTTGCCAAGCATCAGAGTATCTCTGGGTATCACAAGAGCAGATAAGAAAATTTTCCAAAAATTCTCAAAAGAAAATTTATGTTAGCTTTTATAATTTTTAAATTTTAACTACATGTCCTTTAGAAATTTTAACTGTGTCCTTTAGAAATAGGAAAGTATTGCAAAATTAAGTTGGCATGGATAGAATTTCAGAAAACAAAAATGATGAACCATCATTTTCTGCATTTGTTCTTCATAACCTAAAGGATAATAGGGCTATTTTCTGTTGTAGCTTGATTGATAAAAAAGGAATAAATCGGAAAATCAATAAGGATTAAATTTAAAAAATAAAATCTAAAGAAAAAGAATTTGTTATCAAGCTAACTTTCTTTTTTAAGTATCTTAATATTCATATCATTTTGTATATTAATGTAAAAGATCTATATTTTTTACTTGAATTTACAAATGATTAATGAAAAAATATGTAATAATAATGGAAACATTTTCAGACATTTATAATCATTAGACCAAATGTTCTAACTTGTTATAGAACTTGCAAAACTTCTCTGGTTTCTTTTAAAATAGGTCAATTTGTCTATAACTTTAAGCTCAACCTGTGACTTTTCAATCAGCACCCTTTTACTCTCAAGATTCTTCCCTAGGGAAGAAGCGTTCCAAACTCTGTGTGACTTAGGGGCACGGTCCCCTCTAACCCCTTAGGATGATTCTTTCCCTGACCTTAGGTTGTTGCCTCACATGCTTGAGGTGGTTAGTATTCAGCTGGATGTTGCAGGCGGTGGGGGCAGGAATAGTCTGGTTGCCTGGCAGGCTCAGTGACTTTGTCACCCAGAACCGCCAGCTCTACCTCCTCAACTCTCGGAGAACACAGGCTCTTCCTGAGTTCTTGGTCCTGTGCCACAGCTTTGAAGGTTTCTCCTGGGATTATTTGAGGGTAACTGCAAGTCTCACCTACTTTGTTTCCTGTCTCTCAGAACTCAGTTTCCTATATTGCCTGATGTCCAGTGTTTTGAGAACTATGTTTTCTGAATTTTTACTTCTTTCAAGGAGAAGGTAAATCTGTTTTCAGTTATACCAACCTGACCAAAAGCAGAATGATTATTTCTTGCAAGTCAGAAGAAGAATTCTCAGCCTTGGCCCTATTAACATTTTTGGCCAGATAATTCTTTGCTCCAGGGACCTTTCTTCCAGGGGAGGGTCTCTCCTGTTTATGACAAGTATTTAGCATTACCCCTGGCTTCTACCCACTGGATGCCAGCAGCACGCCCCTTAGGTCTGATAACCAAAAATATCTCCATACATTTCCAAATGTTCAAGAGGGCAGGGTTGAAGAAACCCATCTGAATATTACTGAGTTAGAATGATCTGAAAATTATTTTTTGATATCTCACTCACTCACTTTTGTTGACATCCCGAGTACAAGGAATAGCCAAGAAGAGTGTCGAGATCATGGATATCACCCATCTTGCACACAGAGGCAAGAAGAGTGGTCAGGAACCAATGGCCTTAACTCCTGTATGCTGTAGCATTGAGGCCACGGCTAAGGAGTTAATGAATTAAGGATCTAATGATCCTTAGGTCATTTAGATAGCCATTTAATCTCTTCGTGGCTAAACCCTCTACTATTAGATACAAGTGTGTTGTTGTCAAAGCTAATTGAAACTGAGTTTTCTTTCCCCTTGATTAACTTGTGAAAAAGTAAACGTGTTCTTAAAAGCCAGACTGTTTCAGTTGTGTTAACAACAGCTTTCGTGTATTCCAGGCTTTTAGTAAAGTTTTCTATTACAGCAGACCCTGTAATGTTTTTATTTTCCTTTAAAAAGAAAGAAAAGGAAGGAAGGAAGGAAGGGAGGGAGGGAGGGAGGGAGGGAGGGAGGGGAGGGGAATGTGTTTCTACCTCATATGAGTGAGAATCCTGAATGTGACCAATATCAGAGATGCCATTGGTCCCTTAGTGTTTATCTCTTGGAAGAATAACTTTTAGAGTCATTAGTAGACACCAAGAAAATACTAAAATTAATGTGACTCGTTATATAAATAAACGTGTTCCCAGCCTACTTAAAAATGCTTTGTTTTTCATTTCTTTGCTGACTGACAGCTGGTAAAGGTAAGTATTTTCATGATTTTTCTTTTGCTTCACTGTATAAAAATTCTGTAATGATATAGTATGTGAAGTACTATCATGACCTTGTTTACAGTGTTAGTCTCCTGCTTTCTAGGTAAACCCAGAATATTTAGGTTATTGTTACTGTTTATGAAACAAAAATGTCTGCTATTGCCACAATAGAAAAGTATAAACAACCTGTTATCTACCATAAACGTAATGACTATGAAGGTGATATAATACAATGCAAAAAAAATTCTCAATAAGGTGAAGTGGAAAAATCCTAAATTATATAGGTGATGTATTTTCACTAAGTAAGAAAAAATTTAAAATGTAGGTAGAATTATACCTAAAATGTTCACAGTGGATGAATTTAATTGGAGGGACTAGTTGCTAATTCATTTCTTCTCCTGAGTTTTCTTTCAAGTACCTATGTTATGACTTTAAAAAGTCATAAAAAAAGAAAGCTCATTTTTAAAACTAAGCATACTGAATGTTTTGGAGGAGTCAGAACAAAATAATAAATTTATAAAATCTAACTTATTAGAAGACAAGCCTACTGTAATTTTTAGGATGTAAATAATGGCACATATTTATAGATTGCTCTGATAAGAGAATCTATTCCACTTCTGTATTTCTTTGACTCTCAAGATATACAGAAATTCTGAAATAGGGTGAACACTGCCTTTCGCCTGACTGGAAGACATTTTTTGGTTAAACTATCCTTCTTTGTCATCTCCAATCGAAGAAATATGCAAGAAGCTCGTTTTCCATTTTTTTCTCTGAACTGATGTACAGAGCATAACACAGTGTGTGCGCTACATGCTAAAGTCCAACACAGTGCTAGTAGACTTCCAGTGATAAATTAATGTCAACAATTAACTAGAAAAGTTACCTTCTTTTCAATTTTAAGCCAATTTTTAATTCTTAAATTAGAGTATTAATACAGATTTAATTACATAAGCTAATTTTCCTGATTGATTTAATAAGTTAAATTTCACAGTTCATAAGTAAAGTATGTCTTACTTTGCATTGAATATATTATTTTCAATAAGTGTTGAATATCGGTTTACATGGCCTGTGTATGTGTTGATTAAAATTGCCATCAAGTGAAAATATTACATTATTTGTCGCAGAAAGCAAGATGTGTGAATCCATACATCCATTTTTAATCAATTTAACAAAAACAAGCTCAAAAATTATTTAGGTCAATAACAGAGGTGTGAATAAACTTCTAGTTAATATATCTATCAATATTTCTCTTTGGTTTCAGCATAAAAATGCATACATAAAACACGAACATACCAAGCAGGGTGATCTGCTTAAAATCTTAATGTTAAACTCTTCCTATTAGCGACTGTGTGGGTGCTATAAAGAGAGGAGGTGTGTGCTTCTCTATGCCACTTTTAACTTCCTATACATTTTCAAGCTCAGTGAGAGTTTGAGCTAAAAGGAAATTATGATCAGGTATGGGTAGCAGTAAATGCAGCTCCAGGCAAGCTCCTAAACATCGGACACCTTTAAACTAAGTCCCTGTACTTGAGAATGTTCATGGCTGCCTGGTTCAGCAGACAGCTTTGCAGGGGAGGTGACCTTTAACTGGCAGCACCATCTTCTGAGTCCTTTTGGTACTCTAGTCCCAGGTCTGAATGCTCGAGCAGTCTCAGTGCTAGTGAATAGCCACCTCTTTTTCAGTGGTCTTCTTGCCCCTTCCCCCAAATCTTTTCCCTTCCTTTTCCCTTTTAAAAACATCTCTAATCTCTCATAATACCAGGAACAAAAAAAATACAGCACCTTTTGAATTAGTTGCAATGGAAAGAGAAAAATATTTAGTTAAATGTTTTTTCTGCCTCACATTTTGAACTCTGACTCAGATGCCTTTCGGGAATTTTGGTTCTTGACCACAGTGGGGGGCCTGCTGGCTTGCTGATAGTCTACACGTTGTTTTCCGTGCCAACTATTTTCAAGTCATTGTTAACTATGTAATGGATACTGGTCCGAATACTTATTCTTTTTTCTTGACTTCCAAAAGCTATTACCCTAATGAAAAATTTAAATTCTCAGGGTCCATTTGAATAAAGCTGCTATAATTCCTTAAGTCTATAGCAAATAGTAATCTTCCTCAGTTTGGTTTTTGTTTCATCTGCTTTTACCACACCTGGAAACAGTACTACCTAAAGACGTGGGAGCATGTATCCAACTGTTACCATAGAAACTCTCCACCAGTATCTTCAATTACCATGTTGCACATCTGTACTTAGTCCATAGGTTAATCATCTCAATTTATGACAGTTTCATACTACATTGTTTAAAGCTCATATTTTGTTGGTTTCTTTTGATAATTTTCTTAAATAATTTCAGAAGATAAACTGAACTGAAATGTGTCATTATCAGTGATTATTTGACTAGTGCCATGAATAGTTTTTCATTTAAAATTGGTCGCCATAGTTTTCTGTTAAAGTAAACATTAATTGAAGATATCCCAGTATAGCCCAATTTTAAAGCAAATCTCCAAGCGTTGAATTTTATGTTAATGACTGAAAGCAAGTTTCCATTTGATTTATGTATCTCTGTTTCCCTAAGAGATAAGTGTAGATATGTTGTGGCCATAGAAAACTATATAAAAATATTCTTTCAGGCACTGAAAGAATAGCTCAGTTATAGCTCAGTTGGTTAGAGCATCTTCTCTGTATGCCAGGGTTGTGGGTTTGATCCCCAGTCAGGTCACATACATTAACCAACCATGAATGCATAAATAAAGTGGAACAAAAAATTAATATTTCTCTCTCTCTCACCCCTCTAAAAAATAAATGAAAAAATTTTAATAACACTAGTTCTTTTACAAAAATAAGAAACTAGATAATATTTTAATGATAGCTGGTTTTCTATCGTACTTTAATTCATGAGAGAATTTTAAAGTGAAAGATTTCTCACACAAGGAAATCAAAACTGTTGCCTTTTCAATTTATTTTTATATCTTCATAAATTCATGGAAACTAATGGTATATTGTACTTGATGAAGTATCTTTGCATAAAATATTTTGAATTATACTTATCAGACATAGGAATGAAGAAGTCAAGAAACTTGGTCTTTACAGTCTCTGTTTTAGAGATGGAATAATCCCTAAGAGTATAGTTTACTTTCATAGAATTATAACTGGGAGAAGTTGTAGGGTTTTTGTTTGTTTGTTTCTGTGTTTTAATAACATTTTTAGTGTGTTTGGTTTCTCACTGTCACTACAGAATCTGTATTTGTGACTGAAATCACTATCATGAATATTATTTTTATCATTAAACTTAATGGTTTGAAAAGTAATTTTCCATTTATATGTATGACTCAGAAAGGCTTGTCACATTAATAAATTTATGGTTTACAGTTTTGTTTTATGAGGAAAATGCTTCCTAAATTTATTTTTTTAATATGATGAATTATAGAAATGAACAATAAAATCATTTTTCCAGGAACTTGTATATTTTATTTAAAGACTGTGTACTTCCCATTTAAAATAGAAATTTACTTCTACAAACCTTTATAGTTAAAACAGAATTGTAGATTTTTTTCTCTGAAATGTATTACATATCCTGTTCTCAACAGATAAGCCATTACTGAGTGTTATTTTTAACTTCTTGTTATGACCTTCTCTAGTGAAAGAAATGATGAATAAAAATCAGCAGATGTTTTATAAAACTAGTAATTTAATTTCATAAAAGTGATACTAAAATATTTTTACTCACATAAATGGAGAAATATGGATTCTAAGATAAATTCTTTAAAATAAAATGAAATCTTCTGATTTTACATGTGCTCGCATTTTTCCATATTCTGCCTCCTACTTAGTCGATGTTATTTTACATTATCATATATTTGATTTTATATTAAAAATCTGTAGGGCATAAGAATATAATACAAGATGAGTTGAATTTCCTTATTTCAGAGTTCAGGAAAAGCAGTTTAGTTTAGTGTTCATCTAATTAATACTAATTTAGCACATGTGATATGTTTAACCATTCAGGTTAGTATTAAATGTAAAGGAATACATATGCTACTTTCTCCATGGATTATAACCTCATACCTTCCATCATCAATGAATGGCCATTTCGTGCTTGCTACATTTACCTTTTGATATTGTAAGATATATATTAGTTTGCGTATCTTTTTAAAATGTGATTCCAAAGACCCTTCAGCTTGAATTATATAGTTCTTCCATCCACAAATATGGCTGAAAGTTGAACTTGACATGGATCAATATGATCTGAGCTAAATATCTAAATGTGACTGATTATGTTAGCATCATGTCCACAGATCAATATTTAGTTTTATTATGAGCCTGACTCTATAGTTGGGTTTAGTCAATAAACTTTTGTCTCCTTTCCTTTGCAATTTTAGGATTGCACCATATAGGTTTTAAAAACCACATTTATTTTACATTTAGGACTCTGCTTCTTGTTATGACCAGAAATTAAATCTATCTGTGAGTTTTAAGGAACAATGGAGCCTCAGCTCTACCATTGTGAGGAGAGTCCCCTTTTATCTTAACGACTGATTGCTTGACCAATATGGGCAACATTTCTAACAGAGCTAATGTGGTAACACCCAGCACTTTTTCGGGGTGGCATGGGGCTCTTTCTCTCTATCCTTAGTAAATACATCACATTGAAGACTGACAAAACATACCATTAATGAAAGCAATCATAAAAGCTTGCCTTTTGATAAACCCGCAGGGTCTACAGGCGTTGAAAGATGCAATCTGTAAAGAACAGGGACTTTGGGCCTTTGATTGAAGTGCCATGTGGGACGTTATGCTTTGTCTGAATATTTGCACAAACATGATGCTCCCTTTTTCATGTGTCTTAAACTTGAAGCTGAGAGCATTCATTGCCATTTCTACATTAAGGTTGGTCCCATTAAAAGCTCCATACAAAAAAAAAGGACTGGAAGTGGTTCAGCTAAAGCTTGTGTGTTCATTTCTGCCCTAGTTTGCCATTTGGAAAGCAGGCTTCTAGCCATCATTGCAATTTTTTTTTTTAATGAACAGACTTGGGCTCTTTTCCAGTCAGTTCCTTCCATCAATATGTACTTAAAATTTATCAACTTTTCTTAAAATTGAAAAATACGATTATTTCTGTGATTAATATCAAAAGTAGCTTTGAAAGAAAATATAACTGCCTCATTTCAAATGTTTTGCAAAATTTTCCCTGTTGTTTTTACTTAGGCTCCCCTCAAAATTGCAATTTATGTTCATATGCTGAATTCTTGAAATCATATTTTATTTACTGTAAGGTAGTCTTTTGTTTTTATGAGGCATGCATTTCATAGTTTTTATAAATTGCATTTACCCACTGTTTAACCAGAAAAATACATGCATTATACATGCTTTTCTGAACTTACAGATGCAGACCGTTTTCAGAAACATGGTATGGATGAGTTTATTTCTGCAAATCCTTGCAAGCTTGATCACGCCTTCCTTTTTAGAATACTACAGAGGCAGACTTTAGATCACAGACTGAATGATTCCTATTCTTGTTTGGTGAGTACAAATCTGTCTGTCTGTCTAGTCCCCTGTGGGTTAGAATTAAAGAGGTTTAAAAGCGAGAAATACTTGTTATGAAATGGCATTTTATTCCTGACTGGTTTAATAACTGTAGTTGGAGTTAGGGATGAAGGATTCCAATCGATTGCTTCCCAATTTGAAAATTATACACTTGAAGACCACTGCTGTGCCACTCAATAGACAAGAGAATAGGCTCAAACAGCCTCTGAACTGTGGCTTCTCAGTCCCCCTGGAGAAGGCTGAATGAAAATAGAGGCTTCAGTGGAAAATCCTCTGTGATAGGATTTACTAACACCTGTACAGACATTTTAAGGTTTGTGTTCAGTTCACCAAATGTTGGTATATTTTTCATTTCTCTCTTTTGTTCCTAGAAAGACAACCTGAGTTTCAGGGGAAAGAATCATTGGGATAAAGGATGGAACAGGGCTACGCATAGCAGGGAAGCTTCAGTTTCATCTAACCCTCAGAAGATAACTTGAATTCCTTAAAAACAAAGAAAAATTAGTTAAATTGACTAGCTAAACTGCTATCTGCTATTTGTTGAAACCAGCCAAAATCTGGGATGCAAAGTATAATTGGATTTTGGAAGGATTGCTTGAGCCCTCAGGATACAGGCATTTAACTACCACCTAGGAATCACGTGTGTCTATCCAAGGATTTATGCTGTTAGTAGCAATTCCTCTGGAACTTTCCCAGCCAGAAGGAGCCTACTTCTCTCACCATCTGGTCTCTTGTGACTGAACATGGTAGCTCCATGCAATAAAGTTACATTCTCTTTAACATAAGGTTTCAAAAAGGATGTACTCCCAGCTCATCAGAGCTATTTCAGTAAAACAACTTATCATCAAGGTCATACTGCTGGACTATTGATTCATTTATAGACTATTAAGTAGCTACTATTCAACATTAGTTATACAGTTTAAACCTGACCCAACCCTAACTTACAATTACATGGGGAGTAAAACAAATCATCCCAAGTCCAACATGTTTCCAGGGACACAGAGTGAACATCAGTAAGGAACCATTTGCTCTTGGATTCCATTCAGTTGAGTTAGTTACTCAGTTGTCAAAAACTGCTTTGATTATGTGGATGACTCCGTGTGTCATATGGAGGTTGAAGAGAACACTACAGTGTGTCTTCAGCGGCACCTAGAGAGCAGTGAGCATGGTGTGATTAGAAAGAGTTTGGAGGCGGGATGACCCTGGGTGTAAGTCACGGCTCAACAACTGAGTCGTCTTGTGGTCTTGAGCAATTCTGAACTTCAGCTTGTATATTTATAATGTGGATATTATAATAGCAACCATGCATACTGGTTCTAAATATTAATGTACGCAGTATGCCTTGTCTCGTGCCAGTACCATCACCGTAGTAAATATCATGGTGTTCTTTCAACTCTTCTCCCTCCTTCTCTTTATTGCGGGTCATATTTCTATATTTCTCACCATTCTTTTGTTCCTCTTGCATGATTATCCTGGCCCCTTTTAAAACTCTCTATTCCTATCTTTTTAATCTTTTTTATATTGTTAATCTATATAAATCCATATAATTCATCAAAACATTTTATTCAGAAAGCATTAACTTTGCTATATTTGTCATATAATGAAAATAATATCTGAAATATTTAAATATTCAAGTAGTCCATGTTTACCACAGCTGAGCTTAACTGAAATTATCTTTTAGTTCACTTTATAAAATGCTTTCAGTAACTAAGCAATTTCAGTTATAGCATCTGCTTTACCATTTTCTTCTTTATTGACTCAAACAGAGACTGCAGTTATTTGCAATATCACTTTTATGACTGACAGTGTAGATACTGTGAATAAATTTGACTGGGTTTTGAATGACAGTGGAGAACAGGTTGCCCGTGCCTGTCCCACAATAAAGAGAGGCTGGAATTAGGTCACCAGTGTTCCAAATCAGTTCCAAAACTGACAACATTAGAGGTTTTTGAAAACATCATGAAACGTATTACTAACTTTACAATGTCAAAAGACACTTTAATTCAGCTTCTTTTTGTAATGCCTAACAGGGTCTTCAGAAAATCAGATCTTACTACAGAATAAAAAAATCTTTTTTTCTTCTCTTGCAGGGTTGGTTTAGCCCTGGCCAAGTCTTTGTGTTAGATGAGTACTGTGCCCGTTACGGGGTGAGAGGCTGTCACAGGCATCTCTGCTACCTTACAGAACTGATGGAACATTCAGAAAACGGTGCTGTCATTGACCCAACCCTGCTCCATTACAGCTTTGCATTCTGCGCCTCTCACGTGCACGGCAACAGGTATTTTTACTTGCAAACACACAGTAAAATGTGTAGGGTTGACTTGGGAAGAGAAAAAATGTGCTTTGATATTATCACCTAGTAACAGATTTTAAATAGCAAACACTTCTTAGAAGAGGGAATAAAAACGACAAAGGAAAAATGTACATCAATATGCTATTGATTTACACGTACTGCACTTTATGTTCCTTTTTGCCATTAAAGCCACTTGGAAAAGAGAGAGAGAGAGACAGAGAGACAGAGACAGACAGTCACTATCTGAGATTAGAAACTGCCGTTTAGTTCTTATGGACCACCTAGCACCAGGGTCTGCACAGCTTAAGTGTTATTAGTGCTTCTGTAGTGAGGCGTATGTATATCTGGATAGATTTTGTCAATAGGTATGTGTATTCCTAATGCCTCTGGCTTTTCCACTGTGGAATAAGCTTTCATTGGTAAAAGAACATGAATAATGGAGTTTATGTAGCGTCTTCTCCCAGCTGCTCCCCTAATCTACTCTTTAGGAACAAGTATTGCCTTTTAGCACTCCAGTGTCCTCATCTCTTACTTTACCAAAATGGAGAGAAATCACCTAATGCACGCCCCAACAGTTGTGTACCTCTGCGTTTAGCAGCTCTCCACGTCACTCTCCCTGTCTTATTCCTGTTCCAGAGACCCTAGGCCTCCTTCCATAAGGGAAGCACACCTATCTCATCCCCTCTTCACCTGGCTTCAACCGGTACTCCATCCCTCATTATGCTTCCTTTTCTTCCCACAATGCTGTCGAAGCCTCATTAGCCTCACAACGTAACAGAGTGGCCAAGACATTCTGAAGTCAGACCACCTGGCTTCAAATTAATACTTATTCACAGTGTGAGATACAGCAAGCTTCTTAATCTATTTGAGTCTGTTTCATTACCTATAAGAAACACATAAAATAGTCTCTCAGAAAACATAAGATCTTCTTCAATATTGCCCCATCAAGCTACCTTTCCACTGTTCTCTTTGTAACCATCCCTGTCAGCATTCCTATGTCCTGCTTCTAGCTCCTCACTTGCCAAAGAGGCTGTTTGAAGTGGATTGCCTCATGGCCTAATCCAGTGGCCTGTGCTCCAGCTTCACTCTTCTGACTCTCACTGAAAAGTTGATGCTGCAGAATATCCAAGACCTTGTGCTGCTTAGAGAGCTGCTTATCTTCCCTGAGGCAGCAGTGTCTCAATGCTCCTGACTTATTTTTGCCATCTCTTTGCTATTGGTTCCTGTTCCTCCAGATTCCAAGTACAACCTAGTGATTTTTTTCCCTCACATCTGTTCTTAAACTTGCTCTCTTCTTTCTGAGAACTTCTCTACTTCAGTGGAAAGTCTACCTCACTGATCTCGCCCCTTTCCACAGTTTCAACTATGACCTCTCGGTACAGATAATTCCAACCCAATTATTCTGCTAAAGTACAGATCTCCATCAACAACTGCGGGGTTTCATGTTCTGCTGGGACTTTCAATTAAATCCATCATCTCACTAAACCAGTTCTTGTACCACTCTCAGAGCCTAGTATAGTGTGTGGCAAAATAACACTAGTGGCTTAAAGTAAGTCTTCAGTGAATACTTGATGAATGAAAGAATGACTTCATTATTTGTGCTACTGTCACTTCCATTCATGACCCATTCACTGGTCATTCATCTTTCTCCTTTACCTCTTGTACTCCGTTTGTTGCCAGTGTCAATATTCTGTCTTCATGGTACTCCTCACTTTTGTTTTTCTACCATTTCTGTGCATCTACCCTAATTCTGGCCTTCATTTTTTCTTGCTTATCTTTATCCTTGTCTCTACTGCTTTTTTCAGTAGTCTGGCAATTGCTTTCTAAACTGCAATTTAATTTTTACTATACTCCATTCTAAAAAACTTCAGTGATTCTCATTTGATTATTACATTCAAAACAGACTCCTTGCTATAGTATTAGGGGTTTCTCAATATCATCTCTTTCTGTCTACTCAGTCTGAAGTCCACATATTCTTCTACACATGATCTTGACCCCAGATAACCTGTTTATTCTCCCTGTAATGTTTCTGTCTCCAAGTTATGTCACAGTAAGATATCACAAAACTCCTCTAAGAAGACTTCCGTTAACTCATTCACACACTGAGAACCTTTTATCTCTAGTATCCTTATGAACTTTATCATCTATACTTACATGCTATATACATACACACCTGCTTCTATTCGACTAGATCGTACGTGGAAGGTAGAAACTAGTCTCGTCTACCTGTTGTCTTCTGTAGACCTTACCACAGTGCCTTCATACTATGAGTGTACAGTAAATATTTGTTGAAGTTGCCACTGTTGCCACATCTCATCCCATAATAAAATAAAAGTGATCCTGCCCTCAGATCTACTCAGGTTTGACCTCGTTATGGAACTCAGGCTGACTTCGAACTTAGGGGGATGTTGCAGATTGTGGTGGTTTCTCCCATTACCTCAAATGAAACCATCTGCACTGGGCAGACTTGGAGAGCGGTGAGAGGAACAGGCGTGGGCAGGACGGCTGACCTTTGACAGACAGCAGGTGAGGGGCTGTTTTGCTAACACCACCTCGTACCTCCCAGCTCCATCCTAATTCCTCCTGACTGGTGGCTATCAAAGGGCAGGCCTCCAAAGCTAGGCAGCGCTCTGAAAAGCAAGAGGATAGGATGGAGGCCACGAAACAGACGCACCCAACAGATTTCGTGTGATCAGATTATTTTTGTCGTTAACACACAAAGGTAAAATCAGACTGAAAATATTACATAGAAAATTCAGCTAATGCTCCCCCAAAATGTATGTGTGTTTGAGACACATTTTAATAGAAAGTTACTGAGGCAACTGGGAGCTACTGCCGCCACCTGGGAGGCAGAATGATTTGAATCTAAAGGTTGCCATAGTTACTTTTATTCTATAAAAGTATTGTTTTATTTATAATGATACACTGTCAAGTGTAATTTAAGGTATGTTTATATGTTATGCATATGTTAATAGTACACATTAAATCCACTTTCCAGGTTAAAATATGTACATACGCAAGTATCTCTGGGTGGTGTTTTAGAATAGAAATTTGAGTCAGTCTCTGATTCAGCATTTAAGTCACTTGTAGCTTATGGGAAAAGAAAGGAAGAAGTGCAGGTTTTAGGGAAATTTGAACCTCAGTTTAGGGTAGAAATTATCCAAGAGGAGCTGAAAGGTATGATATTTCCTGTAATTTCTTAGTCAAACAGATGTCATTCAGAAATGGCGTGCTGTCACGGTGGAAGAATGGAAGAGGCAGAAGATCTCTACTTGAATCTCAACTCTGAGTTTGCAAACCAACCCGTGTTGGGCAAATCACTTAACCTTTATGAGACACAGTGTTCGTATGTAAAAGAGAAAATACTAATATTCAGGTGCTGGACAATTTTAAAATCCTATGTCTGTATTGATTAGTTACTGTTCTAATAAACTTCTCATCACGCAGCCACAGGAAAGTAAATTGTGAGAGGAAAAACATGAGAAATAGGTGGTTAGAGCTGTAATGGAATGCTAAATGGAAATGTTTCAGGGTGTATGTAATTATACTGTTAATTTCTTTGCTGATAGAATATCCAGGCTTTATCAACCTGTCCTTATGAAAATAGGCATCTTCTTATCCATGTATATAGCATCTGGTATTTATATAGATTTTTGTTGAAAATATTGTCAGTGTCGAGTCTGACTTTTCAGTCAGTGTTCGCCATGGTCTCTTTTTATGATCATTTTTACCTCTGTCGAGACGCACATTCAGAGAGTCATTTTGCTCATCGCCTGAACTACCTCTATCAAACATTCAAAAGGAAGAAAGATTGCCTTTTGTTACCGACTGAAGTGAAGGACGGCACTGTCTGGATGTGAAATTTCCCCGGAAGCACGTCCTTTTACACTGCATTGAGCTCTCTAGGTGTGTTCCTTCGGTGCAGACACATCTTCTCTGAATAGCACTCCGAGTGTTTCAGGGATAAAAGAATAGAGTTAAACAGAAAAGGTCTGGCTGGTACTAAGGCTGAGAAAGAGAGAAAAAAAGAAAGGGAGAAAGAAAAAATGAGTCAAGGACAGAAGCAGACACACTTCTGCGGGATGATAGCCACAGACATCCGTGAATAACATAGCCACTCACCCAGCAACAGCGCCACTAAGGACTGACAGGAGAGAGAAAAGAGACGTTCTGAGACAATGCATTGCAGGGCAAAGTTCTAGGTTGATATGTGTGGTTATACATCTTGGTTTTCTAAGTCAGGCTGAGGATGGAGAAACTAAAGCAGCAACACAAAACGGCTTTTATGTTTCAATGGAATGTAGGATTTGCAGTGTATTCTCCGACTCTCCGATGGTTCAGGAGGGCCATCCCAGAGCTGCTACGCAGCTGGCAGGCCAGCTCAGATGTGCCAGCTTGCAAGTACAGGGCACAGCAGTACAACATGACTGTAGCTGATATATAAAGTAATCCCTATTTCTTGGATTCCAGATCATACCGCAGAGTGGCAGGCAGCTGTATGGGCACCAGTCAAATCCTATCACAGTACCTCCGTCCCCACAGACAATAACCTTTCCTCTTACCTGAGTCATCCCTGAAATTATGCTTCATCTTCCTGCCTCTAATGTGAGAGTCAATGACACATTTTTGAGTAAAATCATAATTATGTCAAATAGATCATTAAGATTTTTCATTACCACTCCTTATTCTAGTCTTGGATATATGGCTGAGAGAAATGAAGTATAAATGCCATAGAAAATCTGAATCTGGAGACTCACTTCTGGGACAGTCACGCAATCATATCAAATGTCAAAGGAAAGTTATCCTCCTGTCATGTGGCAAATGTGACA
>PVKM010023959.1:7722-21002 GCA_004027735.1 Carollia perspicillata
GTCTGGAAAGAAGTATTCCAAGTCATGAAAGGCAAGGACCTACATCCAAGATTACTCTATCCAGCAAAGCTATCATTTAGAATGGAAGGGCAGATAAAGTGTTTCCCAGATAAGGTCAAGTTGAAGGAGTTCATCATCATCAAGCCATTATTATATGAAATGTTAAAGGGTCTTATCTAAGAAATAGAAGAAGATTAAAACTATGAACAGTAAAATGACAACAAACTCACAACTGTTAACAACTGAACCTAAAACAAAAACAAACTAAGCAAATAAATAGAACAGTAATAATATTGCAGAAATGGAGATCACACGGAGAGTTATCAGCAGGGAAAGGAAGGGTAGAGAATGGGGGGAAAGGTACAGGGAATAAGAAGCCTAAATGGTAGGTACAAAATAGACAGGAGGAGGTTATTTAGTATAGGAAATGGAGAAGCCAAAGAATTTATATGTACAACCCATGGATATGAACTAAGGTGAAGGAATGATGGTGGGAGGTGGAGTACAGGGCCGAGGGGAATAAAGGAGAGAAAAAGATAGGACTACTGTAATAGCATAATCAATAAAATATACTTAATAAAAGAATAGTAGGAAATGGAGAAGCCAAAGAACTTATATGCACGACCCATGGACATGAACTAAGTGGGGTGGATTGCTGGAGGGAAGGTGGGTACCGGGCATAGGGGTGCAAAGGGGAAAATTTGGACAACTGTAATAAGCATAATCAATAAAATATACTTAAAAATTCCACATTAAAAAAAAGAAACCACAAAACTCCTAGAAGAAAACATAGGCAGTAAAATCTTGGACATTTCTCATAGCTATATGTTTTTGATATACCTCCTTGGTCAAGGGAAACAAAAGAAAAAATAAAAAAATGGGATGACATCAAACTAAAAAGTTTTTTCACAGCAAAGGAGACCATCAACAAAATGAAAAGACAACTCACTGAATAGGAGAACATATTCACCAGTGATGTATCTGGTAAGGGGTTAACACCCAAAATTTATAAAGAATTTATTCAACTCGCCCTGATCAGTATGACTCGGTTTGGTGTCGTTCTGCAAAGTGAGAGGTCATCAGTTTGATTCCCAGTCAGGGCATGTGCCCTGGTTGCAAGTTTGGTCCCTAGTTGGGGCTTACATGAGAGACAATTGATTGACATTTCTCTCTCACATCAATGTTTCTCCTCCTCTCTTTCTCCATCCCTTCCCTTTTCTCTCAAAATAAATTATTTTAAAAAAGAACTTATATACCACTGAACACTCCAAAAACAAACAGTCCAGTTAAAAAATAGGCAAACTTCTGACACATCTCCAAGAGGACATACAGATGGCCAATAGACATATGAAAAGATGCTTAACATCTCTAATCATCAGAAAAATGCACATTAAAACCACAATGAGACATCACCTCATACCTGTCAGAATGGCTATCATCAATAAATCAACACACAGCAAGAATTGGAGAAGATGTGGAGAAAAGGGCACCATCATGGACTGTTTGTGGGAATCAGATTGGTGCAGCCACTGTGGAAACAGTATGGACTTATCTCAGAAAATTAAAGATGGAACTGCCTTATGACCCAGTGAATCCACTCCTGGAAATATATCTGAACAAACCCGAAACCCTAATTTGAGATAATATATACACCTCTATGTTCACTGTAGCATTGTATACAATAGTCAAGTTTTGGAAATCACCCTACTGTCCATCAGTAGATAAGTGGATAAAAAAGCTGTGGTACATTTATACAATAAAATACTACTTAGCCATAAAGAAGAAATCTTACCTTTTGCAACAGCATGGATGGACCTAGAGAGTATTATGCCAAGTTAAATAAATCAGTAAGAGAAAGAAAAGTACCATATGATTTCACTTGTATGTGGAATCTAATGAACAAAATAAACTAACAAGCAAAATAGACAAAGACTCATAGATACAGACAACAGACTGACAGCTGAGAGAGGGGAGTGCTGGGTGAAAAAGGTGAAGGCGTTAAGCAAAACAAAACAAAACAAAACAAAACAAAACAAAACAAAACTCAGACACAGACAATAGTATGGTGATTACCAAAAGGAAAGGTGGGTTGGGGGAGGTAGAAGAGGGTAAAGAGGGGGTAAATGGTGATGGGAAGAGACTTGACCTAGGTGTCGAATGCCCAATACAATATATAGATGACAGTCGTATGCCCAATACAATATACAGTTGTAGAACTGTACACCTGAAACCTGTATAATTTTGTTAACCAGTGTTGCCCCAATAAATTCAATAAAAATTGAAAACAGCCCTGGCTGGTGTAGCTCAGTGGATTGATCTTGGGCTGCAAACCACAGGGTCGCCAGTTCGAGTCCTAGTCAGGGCACATGCCTGGGTTGCAGGCCAGGTCCCCAGTGGGGGCCACGTGAGAGGCAACCACACATTGATGTTTCTCTCTCTTTCTCCCTCCCTTCCCCTCTCTAAAAATAAAAATAAATAAAATATTTTTTTAAAAAGTTGACCAAAAAACAAACATAGTATGTCCCCAAAATTGAATTAAAAAATTTCTGGTAATTTAAATGTAACTTATTCTGCCTTCTAGGCCTTACATTTTCAAAAATATTGGGGTCCGAGCTCTTAGAATACTCTGTTTTTTAAATTTAAATGTGTTTTCTATCTTACAGAATCAGCAGAACAGTAAAGCATTTAGGAGGAGTACAGTGGTATCTTTCCAAGGAAGCCCAGGGGGATCTGTCTCTCTTTTTGAAGAGTCAGGTTGTGTCTGGGGATGGGTGGGTGGTGTTTCATGAGGCACACTAACAAAAGTGTACTTATGGGTGAAGAATGTTGAAGAATGGCACGTTACTAATTTGCACGAGAAAGAGGACTGCTGGACCAGACAGTTTCTGCCCAGTGCATTTGCTTGCTTTGCCCTCTTCCTCCAAGTCTGAACCATACACTGACCTTTCTTGGACCCTTTTAAAAAGGAAATTGTGTTTTTCCATTTCAGTCAGTGGTGTTCAGTCTGGAGAAGTCTCAGAAAGCCCATAGTACTTTAAAAAAAAAAGAACTTGTCTCTAGTCATTCTGCCTGCCAGGTTGTAGGCAGTGGTCTGTCCCCCAATATGAGCCCAAAGTATTTCAAAAGAGCACGGGCAGCCACTCCCTGGATAAACTCACCCTTCCCACTACGAGCTCCTGGGAACTGCAGACCAGGGCAACCAAGAGGTGTGCTCCTCTCCTTCACCACCAGGAGTCTGCCTGGAGCTTGTGAGGAAGGCAAGTCTTCTGTAGGTTCTGTAGGTTCTGTAGGGAGATGCTGTAAGTGCTTGTGTACTTGCCAAGAACTTAGAAATGTGGGAAACAAACGCTCCCAAATCAGTGGTTCTTAATCTTTTTTGAATCACAAAGCCATTTGAAAAGTTGACTCTTCCCACCTCCCTCCCTATCTAGATACACTATTTTGCATCAAGTTTAAGGGATTTCCCAGCATACCCTGAAGTTCATCTGTGGACCTTCTGCTCTAGACTATATAAGCCGTGGAGGGCAAGGAATGGGTTTGTTCTCTGATATGGGTGTATCCAGCACCTACTAAAAGTGCCCGAGACACAGGAGGTGTCAAACGTTCGTTGAGTGGTAAAGAGCAGAAGCAAATTTGCACTTGCCTGGCAGAGGTCAGGCCAGTGGCATCAGCACCTCCAGAGGCTTTGATAGTGATGGCCCTATCACTGTTTCTGACATTTAAAGCCAGGGCTGATGAAGATGAGCGCTTCATTCTTCAAATTCTTGGTCCTGACCTAGTCTGGTGATCCGAGACATGCTGGGTCAATGGGGTTGCAGGGAAGACATGAGAAGTGACATTTGGAGGGTTTTCACATTGCTACCCAGTTTTTACGATGGATTTCATACCATTTTGTTCTAAATGTTTCTTTGAAGTCAACATTCAGCTATTTATGCATGCTGCATTTGCTGAGCATCTTTAGGGTCTACTGTGTTCCAAGAGGGTGCTTGAAAGGTGCTGAGGTCCTTGAACCTCAACAAGGACCAGAGTTCTAGTCCTCATTTTATATGCAGAGATAGGAGGGGGCACTTCTTACTTGTATTTACTGCAGAACTCAAGGCACTACTGTAAGTGGACGCTCTGAGGAATGGGCTCAGGGTGCATGTCAATGGTGCCCGGCTGGGATGGCTGTTATCTCCTCTTCCTTCCTGGCTACATGAGAGCCTTAGCCCAGCCAAAATATGCTATTGTTCCAGCTTAGTAATAGACATTTTACCTTGCTACTTTTAATTATTGAGTTACTTTTTCATCATTCTTGTTCTTCATAACCTCTTCATCTATTCAGTGGTGTTGACACTTTTGTCGTCTTGAATTTCTCCTCTCCTGCTCACTAACACTGCATGACTGTTTCTGTCGTTTTGCTTTCTGATTCTTCTTGTTCCCCATGCTGACTCCTTCTCCTGCCTTTTAAAAAAAATCTTCACGGGAGGACATGCTCACTTCTCTTAGAGAGAAGGGAATGGAGGGAAAGACAGAGAGAATAATTGACATGAGAGGGAAACATTTGCCTCTCATATGCACCCTGAACGAGGGTAAACCCCAAAACCTAGGCATATGCCCTGACTGGGAATCCAACCTGCGGCCTTTTGGTGTAGGAATGATGCTCCAACCAACTTAGCCACACTGGCCAGGGCTCCTTCTTCTGCCTTTTAACTGAAGGCCTTCACTGAGGTTCCATTCTTTTTTTCTTCTTTACATAAACTTCTCCTGAGTATAGAGTTTCATACCTACTCGCTCACTCACTCACTCACTCACTCACTCACTGTTGAGCCTTTCTTGTGTCACTTACATGGTGCTGAGGCTTAGGGAATACCAAGATGATTAAAATCTAGTTTCTGCCTTCAGGGAGTCATATAAATGGTAGCCTGACATAGGACCTGGCTCTTTCTATTCACATTCTAGTGCTCATTGCTCCCAATTTAAAGACCATAAGGTTCAATTTCAATCCCACATCTTCCATGAAACCTGGGCGTGCACTTTCAGCCTTCACTAGTTTTCTTGTCCTCCAAACTGCTGTTGTCAGGAGAGCTGGGTTTTACTCCTTCAACAACTTTGTTCCCTTGAACAATTCATTTACCCTGTATTGGACTTAATATCTCCATCTGTGGAAGAAGAGGTTGTAGCACTAGGATCCTCCCATCACCAGACTTCCATGGTTCTATGATCATATATACCTGGAGGGAGGTGGTGGCTAATACAAAACAGCAAATACATAGTGAAGTGAATACTTTTAAAAAGCTTATGAATAGCATCCTCATGAAGGTTGTTAGTACATCATAAAAAAATATTTGTTCTCGTCACCCAGTTGCTGGAACCATTAATATGCTCAGGTAAATAAAAGGCAGGCATGGGAGTGGCTGGAGTTAAGGCAGGATAAGGTGGCAGCCTTCAATTGTCCTCATTGCTCTAAGGTCATTGACTTTTATAGTAATTTTGTGGCTTAAATTTATGAATGCCATTTATGTTAAGTAAATTTCTGTACAGTAAGAATTCCACTTTGGATCTTAAAAAAGAACTATGATTTAAAAAATCTCTGATACCATGTTCTTAGTCACTGATAATTTGACTTTGAAAAACAGGTGCAGTCAAGCTAGTTGACTAAAGGGGTATTTGTGTGTGTGTGTAATGATAAAATATTATATGGCAATGAAAACAAGTCACACACAGCATGATTGAATCTCTCAAATACAAGGTTGAACACAAGGTTTGGGATGGCCATCCCAAAGCCATACATGATTCCATTTGTATGCATTTCAAAAACAGGCAAAAATTAACCCATGTTGTTAGACATCAGGATGAAGGGATGGAGGTAGGGAGCTTGAAAGGGGCTTCTGAGGTGCTGGTGCCATTCTATCTCTTGACCTGGGTGGTGGTTACATGAGTGTGTTCACTTTATAATAATTCATTGAGCTTATGACTTTTATGTATGCACTTTTATGTATATCTGTTATATTTAAATAAAAAAGGTTAATAACGTAAGCTCTACATTGTGGATCTCTGATTCTAAGTACAAGAAAAGTATTTCTTGAGAGGGAGAGCCCCATAGAGGTTTGAGCAGTAGGGACAAGAGCTGGCCCTGGAGATTGGGTGGGTGGAGAAGACATTGCCAGTCTTGGACATATAGGGACACAAGGCCAGTTTGGGACAGAGTAAGGATAGTGGTTCAACTGAAGTAAAAGAGGTGTATGGGAGTGCGTAAGGTGGGAGCCCAGGCTCGGAGGTAATTCTGGGAGAGGTTAGGATGGGGCTCTTGAGTGTCAGGCTGAGTAGCTTGTTTTTTTTTTTCTTTTTTCTTTTGGATGATGGAAGATCACTGAAGATTTGGTCTACGGATAGAAGTACTTTGGGATGTTTGAGAGTCCAATACTAGGTAGCATGGACTGGTAGGGGTAGACACAGTAGTCCTGATGGGACTGGAAACAGGGGCAGATAGAGGACTGTGCACTGGGGGCTCTCTAAGATATTCTTGGTGGTGTTAATGTTGGCTAGTGTTCTGACTTCAGTTTTTGCTAGAGTAGACATGTTTGGGTTTGCATCTTTTCCTAAGTGAGACTTGGGGGCATCAGGCTCAGACTTGGTATTCAGAGACAGCTTCGTAAATTGTGCCCCTGAGGACTTCCCATGATTGGATCCTTCTCTGAAAGTGTATGCTTTCACCTGAGCCAATCCTGCCCACCCTGCCCCACCTTGCCCCAGTGGAGGTCCAAAAGTGAGATCCACAAGTGAGATCCTTCCATAGTATTGTCGCTTTCAGCCCTGAGAGTTCCCAGTCAGTTTGTGACAATAGAAGCCTCAATGTTACTGTGCCTAAGCCCAGGCTGCTGTGTGGGCAGGGTGAGCTGGAGGTGGCCACTTGGCCTCATCTAGGCTGATGTGAGTTATTGCTGAGTCCCCCTCTGTGAGCATTGCTCTGAGTGTTGCTGACTTTTCTCTGGAATGTGGGAGACAGAAGAGTATGTTCTTCAATTTGGAAATCCTAGGCTAAGAGGGTTAACAAAATTCTCATGCACAGAATTTTCCCTTTGCCTTCCCTCTTTGTAGACAACCAGATATGCTGTTCAAGGAGAATACAATTGAGGCAAAATTATGACCTGACAAGGTGTATCCCAGGGCAGAAGTGATAGTGTTCCAGGGTGGGATGGCCAATGTCTCAGCAAGAACAAGGAAAACAGAATTTGTTCTTTGCCAAATTGTAGAATAGCATAGCTTCTTGAAATAACAGCAACACTTGATATGATGGTTCACAATTTCCTAGGGTACTTCGTATGAATTATCTCATTTTCCATTTTGAGCTTCTCAGTCAGGCTGTGAGAAAGATTGGAGAAAAGAGCATCATCTCTGTCATGTGAAGATTCATGTGCAGATGTCCAGAAAGATAAAGTGGGTTGTCCAATCTTAAGAGTGATAAGAGGTGGCATTTGAAACCAGGTCTCCTAGTTCTAAGTCCTGAGTTTTCTCTTGGTCTATATTCCTCCTTCAAGATTTTTTAAAAAATTATCACCTGAGGATGGATCTATTTATTGATGAGAGAGAGAGAGAGAGAGAGAGAGAGAGAGAGAGAGAGAAAGAGAAACATTGATTGGTTGCCTCTCACATGCACCCTTACGGGGGACTAAACCTCTAACCTAGATATGTGCCCTGATGGGGGATCATGATGCTCTAACCAACTGAGCTACATGGTCAAGGCTCCCTTTTCAAGATTTTTGACTGTTATTTAGTCACCCTGGAAGAAATTTAGCCCTGAGGACACTTGGCCTGCCAGTCCCTAAAAAAAAAATCTCATGGGTAGATGGTACATGTTGGATTGAGGGGACAGAAGAAGAATAAATGAGAAAAGCAAGATGGTAATTGTTGCCTATTAGGTGAGCACAGTATTTCATTTCCAATTTGCCGCAGAATCAAGAAGCAATGAACACTGGGCTGCAGGTGCTGAGCAGGACTGGAGAGGGGGCAGGGAAGATAGTAGCAGGAGAGGGGGACAAAGCATCATCCTGTAGCTTGGTGGAGAGGTGCTTTCCCACCCCCACCCCATCCCAGCCTGGTCAGGCTGTGTAGACAGCATGGGAGGCTCCAGTTGGTCAATGGATGGCTTAGCTAAACTGAAGGCCACTTCTTCGTCTGCCTGGGGTAAGAGCCCCAGAGGAGTCACAGGCCCCTCAGTACTGGAGTGGGTGCTACACCCTGTATCTTCCTGAGCAGCATAAATATTCAACAGGCTAGACCTTTCTGTTGTCTACACTATGTACATGCTCATCAGGGAAGACTTCCCAATGGAGCAGAAATCTAAATGAGTTAGGAGGGGTTCATTTCACCTGTCAGAGATGCTAATCTGATGTGGATGGAGCTCACTGTCAAGGTGGCTTTTCATCAAGGTAATTACTATAGAAGGTCCTAGGTGGCAGCAAAGCCTGGATGAGCAGACTGAACCAACAGCTGAGGGGCCTCCAGATGGGGCGAGTGCGGCTTTCCTGGGCTGCCTAGAGGGCAGAGTTCCTCTTCTAATCTAAGGTGTGTATTGTGGCCTTCATTATACTTCTTGATATTTTAGATACAAAGGAATGATTTTCCACAGGGTGCAGTAGCAGTTCCTGCAAACATGTATTCTGGGAGTTAAATGACTTGTCTTGTTCCTTCATCTGAGAATTTCTAAATTTGGTGGCAAAGCCCAGGTTCACTCTCTGTTATCTTCTTAGTTTTGTAGACTTTGAATAGATCTGCTGGCAGTGATTGCTGTGTGTGTGTGAGCAACTGTCTCCTAAGACCAGGGGTCAGAGCCTCTCCCTAGGGCCATGGCCTTTGCCCTCACTGCATTCCTTCTTCAAGTTTTCTGGAGATGACCCATGCTATAACATGGATGAACCTTGAAAACATTATGGTAAGTGAAAGAAGTCAGACATAAAAATACCACATATTATATGATCTGTTTATATGAAATGTCCAGATTAGGCAAATTTACAGACTCAGAAAGTAGATTAATAGTTGTCAGAAGTTGGAGGGAGTTGATAAGAAACTATATTAAAAGCTATTGATTTGTATACTTTAAATGGGTGGGTTGAATGTGAATTGTATCTCAGGAAAGCTTCCAAAACTAACAAAAGATCCTTGTGCAACACAGACACAGTGAGCTGGCAGGAGAGACTGCATATATGACATCACTGTGCTGAGGTGGAGCAGGTCTTGGGGACAGTGTCATGAAGGAATGGCTGATACAGAATTCTGACTCAGTTGAGACTGGTGGAGGTTAACTCAGTCCTCACGATTTTTAGTCTTCTTCCTTTACAAATTTGTTCTTCTGTTTTCTAGTCCAGTCCATAGACCCCTTGGTCACTAGTAAGAATATGGCTCCTTCTATCTCATATCTGTGCCAACCTTTCAAGGTTATCTGAGCTGATTAAACCTTGTCCCTGGAATCTGTTCCCTTGACATTTGGTTTGCTTTTTGGACTAATGGCCCAAGGTCAATGTCCTGTGAAAGCAGCTTTGCTTATTTTTTACTTTGTTCTCCATTTGTAATTTCCCTGAACTCAGGTTCCTTCACATTTTTTAAGACCAAGAGCTGTTCAGGGCAAGTATTTTTCTATCACCTCTGAAGACTTGTGGCAATGGCAGACCCTGTCACAGCCAGCACTCAACGTGTGCCTGCTCACGTACGTTCCCCTCACCCTCATAACCACGTCCGTGCACAGTCGATAACTCATATGTATGTTTCCTCTTCAGATAACTCTAACTTTTTTAAGTAGAAAAGAAACACTGGTTCCTTGTGAAAAATACAGAAAATATAGGCAATGAAGAAGAAAGTAGTGATCCCCTGGACTCCTACCATTGAGTAGTGACCACTTCTACCACTTTGGCATACATTGTCTTTATTATCTTTTTAAGTATAAATATGGCACCCGTTAAAGAATATATTTAATGTTTACCAACATCTATATTATAAAGCTTAATGATATATTTGACACCACTGAGCCCATCATTCAAGCCCAAAATGGATAATTACTGATACTGATTCCTCCCCTAGCCCATGCCCTGCCTTCCCACCCCAGAGGTAACTCCTGTTCCGAATTTTGTGTTTATCATTCCCCTTTTTAAAAATCATATTTTATTACACTGAGCAATGCCTATACAGTATATTATTTAGTTTTGTTTGTTTTTAAGCTTAAATTAAAAAAATCTTACTGTGTGTAGCCCCCTGGGATTGCCTTTTCTCTGATGTTTCTGAGATTCATCCCTACTGTTGACTGAGCTGCAGTTCATTCATTTCATTGTTGTCTAATATTCCATTGTGTGGTCTAACCACTATTTGTTTCTTCTCTTGCCTATGGACGGACATCGTTCTGTCTTTCCTTTTCTTCCTTCCTCCCTCTCTCCCTTCCTTCCTCCCTCTCTCCCTTCCTCCCTTCCTTCCTTCCTTCCTTCCTTCCTTCCTTCCTTCCTTCCTTCCTTCCTTCCTTCCTTCCTTCTTCTTCCTTTCCTTCCTCCCTCCCTCCCTCCCTCCCTTTTTCTTTCTATTGTGAATATTCTTGCTTGCCTTCTGGTGCATATGTACAAGTTTCTTTACCTAGAAGGAAAATTACTGGGTCACAGAGCATATGAATGTTCACTTTTACAAAGTAATGACAAAATTACTTTCCAAAGTACATAATTATATAAATTTATGCTCCCACCAACAATGTAAAAGAATTCCTTTGGATCCATGTTCTCCCAACACTTGTTATTGTCACATTTCTCTTGTTTTACAGTATAGTGGGTATAAAACATTATCTTGGTATTGTCTTAATATGCATTTCCCTAATGACTAGTGAGATCAAGTATCTTTTTGTGCCTTTATTGGCTATACTTGTTCCTCTTTAATAGAATTCAGATCTTTTGCTTGGCCTATTTTTTTTATTGGATTGCTTTTTATTATGACTTTGTAAGAATCAATATATTAATTATATATTACAGATAAACACTTGGCTATTATCTCTGTCACAAATATGTTTTCCCCATTTGCAATTGGCCTTTCAGCTTATTTTGGGGGGTCTTTTAATAAACAGAAATTCTTAAATTTAATGTAGCTTAATTTATCAATATTTTCTTTTTTGTTTAGCACTTTTCAGATCTTTAATCAGTTTTTTCTTTACCCTAAGACCCAAAACAACATTCTCTTATATTTTCTCCTAAAAGTTTTCATTTTTATGTTTAATTTTTTTTGTCCTTCTAGAGTGGATGTTAGTGTCTGATGTGAGGTAGGGAATCCAGTGTCATTTTTCCCATGTGGACCATCAGCACTGCCAGGTTCCTTCACCTCTGACGTACATCACTGTTTCATGCTTGTGTGGCTCTGTTTCTTGGCTCTCTTTGGTTCTGCTGGTTAGTTTGTGTGTATTTGTGCCAGCACCATCTTGACTTAATTACGTTATTTTTATGTCCTGCTCTCTACCAGGGCAAATCTCCCCCAGTTTCTTCTTTTTCAACAGTGTCCTGATTATTGTAGGACCTTTGCTGATTTACATTTTACCCCCAAAGTGGGACCACAATGTTTTTACTAGTTTATAACTTGCTTTAAAAAACTTAATAATAATAATAATAATAATAATAATAATACATCATGACTATTTGTTGTTGCATAAAATGTGTCATTTACATAATATAGTAAAATATAACTTTAATGGCTGTATGATATGTTATTGTTTGGATGTATCATAATTTATTTATTCCATCCCTCATTTCTGGATAGTTAAGTTGTTGCCAAATTTTCATTATTATAAGCAATTCTGTGATGAATATTATAGCAGTCTTTTAACACTTTCATAACTATTCCTTCCTGATGGATTTCTGAGTCTAAGGATTTGCTCAGTTTTAAGGATTTTGATACAAATTGCTATATTATTTTTTAGAAAGTTTTAATGAACTGAGTGACAGTGTAGGTCTCAAGGCAGACACCTTTGTTAACAAAGAATATCATCACTTAAAAAAGTTTCAATTCGATAGGCAAATAATTTAAATCCAAGTTAAATTTGTATAACAAATCTAGTATGGATTTTGTTCGTATTTTTCTAGTGAGTAGCCACAGGGTTTTGCACACTGAGTGCTCTCTTAAGCACCTTCATCTGTTCCATCAGAGGACCTGAACTCTGCTGCCCAGGCCCATGGCGAATCAGACTGCTACCGTGGGGGAGTTTGTTTTGCTGGAATTTCCCCTCAGCAGGCAGGTGGAGCTGCTGTTCCTGGTGCTGCTGCTGCCCACATTCCTGCTGACCCTCCTGGGGAACCTGCTCATCATCTCCGTTGTGCTGTCCTACTCCTGCCTCCATACCTCGATGTACTTCTTCCTGTGCAACCTCTCTATCCTGGACATCCTCCTCACCTCAGTCATTTCTCCGAAAGTGTTGGCCAACTTAGCAACTGGGGATAAAACCATCTCCTTTGCTGGGTGTATCACCCAGTGCTATTTCTACTTCTTCCTGGGCACAGTAGAGTTTCTCCTGCTGACAGTCATGTGGTGTGATTACTACACTGCTGTCTGCTACCCGCTGCAGTACACCACCATCATGAGGCCTTCTGTCTGCATTGGGACTGTTGTGTTCTCGTGGGTGGGAGGCTTCTTGTTTTTACTCTTTCCCACCATCCTCATCTCCCAGCTGCCCTTCTGTGGCTCCAACATTATTAACCACTTCTTCTGTGACAGTTGGCCCTTGCTGGCCGTGGCCTGTACAGACACCACTGCCATTGAGCTGATGGATTTTATGCTTTTGTTCACCGTCATCCTCTGCTGCATACCTATAGTCCTGGTGGCCTATTCTTATACGTACATCATTTTGACAATAGTGTGCATCCCTTCCTCAATTGGAAGGAAGAAGGCCTTAACCCCTGTGCTTCCCACCTGATGATAGTTGTGATTTCTGGTGGCATCACGGTGTTTATCTGTGTAACACCCTCTCAGAAAGAATATCTTGAGGTCAACAAGATCCCTTCAGTGCTGAGCAGTGTCGTGACTCCATTCCTCAACCCCTTCATATATACTCTGGGGAATGACACAGTGTTGGGGGTGCTCAAGGACGTGTGGGCCGGGGTTCAGGCAGTTTTAGAGAAGAGAATAATGACAATGCTGGGGAGCAAATTGTCCACTTACAAAGACCAGTAAGTGGAGGGGGGTGCTAGTCCCTCTTCCTCTTTGCCCCCATGTATGCAATGAACAAATCCCCAGTAATGGAAAGATAGGACTTGCCTTAGCAAAGGGATGAGCCAGCTAAGGGATTC